>JAMKCH010011933.1:0-76195 GCA_023653785.1 Ophioderma brevispina | reverse complement strand
CATGATGGGAATGATTTCCAGCAAACACGCCAGGTTTTATTTTTTAATATGTTGTTTTTTTTTTTTTTTAAATAAAGGAAAAAGAATTCAAACTTAAAGGGTTTATCGGATGATTTCAGGTTATCTTCGTAATTCCTGCTTATAAGCATTGGTGTAACGCTGTGTCCGCGAGTGTTACAATTTTTTTTACATTTTTTGTTTGCAAATTTTTTTCTTTGTAATGGTGAAAACTCGGGCTTCCTTCGCCATGTAGTGGGACAATGAGAATGTTCTTTGCCTGAATGATGTGCAAAAAGATCCCGAAAAATTGAGAAACTAACATGATGATTATACTACGAAATATATGTGGATTCAATGCTCGCGTTTTCCCCCTGTAGAGACTTTTTCACAAGGTAGGTGTGTTTGTGATAACAGTTATCCAAAATAAAATGACTTGAATTGATAAACTGGCATATCTTTCAACCTACATGAATTGTAAAATACTGAGGTGAAAAAAAGAGTTCCGGTGTTAAGTAACGGATGTTCTTGCAGGGGTTATGAATATAGATTCTTATAATGTCCCGTATTCCATCTGAATATCGTGTTTACCAGTGTTGTTACTACATTGATTCCATGTTTTCAACACTCTACCAATAGCCCTGTGGTCCGCGGTTTATTCCGTATATATTGGCGTTCAAGCTTGGACACTAAGTTATGTTGAACTCGCAGTTCTCTTGCACTGGACTTAAGTCATAATCTGGCGAAATGGTTAATAATTTATGCGTGGAATCCAGGGCACTCCAGGGCGAATCTAGAAAAAAATAATAGAAGACATTGAGTAAGATCATGAAAGTATTTAAAATGTGGATCCAAAATGTCCGAGTTAAAAAAAAATAGGCCGGAACGAGACGAAATTATATTAATAACTCAGTGTTTCTGCAAGCACACCACGCAGATTACCTGGAATTGTATAATGGTCTTAGTCTTAAAAAAAACCATTTCAAAAAAATGTGGAAAATACATGCAAAGTACGCGAGTTTTGGTAGAAATTTAAGGGCGCCCGCTCAGGAAGTCTCTCAGTCAGCCATTTAATTCAAAGCAATTAATAGCAGATTTTGATGAGAGCCTTCAAATTCTTTTTTTTTTTGTAGAGTTTGCAAAGTTAGAAAGTAATTTGTAAGTAAAATGTAACATGTGAATGTCAAACTTAAATTCTATTGTCACAAACGAAGAATTGTTAATTAGACAAAAATGTATAGCTCGGTTCGGGGTCCCCGATATTAACCCAACTGCTATTGGAAACGCGCATTTAATATGAAATAGCGCAACAAGTGTCTAAACCCATCCACTAGCCGTTCCTTTGGGACCCAGGGGTCAGCCTTAAATTAGCGAAAGGATCCGATTGTAATTACCAATCTCTTTTTTATAGTCAAAAAACATACTATTTGCATTATTATGATCTGCGGTGCAATACCACAGCGCGATTAGCGCGTTAGCGCCCAACACTGCACAACCCGCAAAAATATTGGGCATTCGGTCATGCCAATCGTCAAACAAAGACTCCTTTTTATTATTTTGAAGCCTTGTTAAAACTTTTGTCATGTCTACCAGCTTCTTCCTGCATAATAATAATAATATGAATGGCTTGTTTCGGCTAATAACAGGAAATATCGCCCTCGCCAAGAAAATAACAGGCTCAGGCTCGTCCTTGACTTGCCCAAGATTTGATCTAGGTCGGGCGATATTTTCTGTTAATTCAACTTTCAGCGACATCCAAATATGATATAATTATCGTTCGCAGGTATTAGTTTACTAGACAAATCTCGTAATTCCCAATAAGGGTGTGTGCCGCCAACGATTGCTAGAAGAAGAAGCGTTGTTTTCCCGATTGATCATGGGAAAAAGTCGCCATCCAGAGCCCGCGTAATACAAATATCACAAAGGAACGTCAATATTATGAATAAAATACAGTGACCAAAGGGCATGGGAGTTTCATCCGTTGGTGCCACAGGGGGGGGGGGGGGGGGGTGTTCCATGGGCCCCCCCACCCCACCAGGAAACCACTTCCCGAGGGAATTTTGCATGAAATTTATACCACAGGTAAGGAATAATAAGACAAACCCCAAATCATCAATAAAAATGAATTTGGATTGGGTGCAAAGTAGGGGCAAAACATGTTTCCAAAACACGGGCGAAAATTGGACAAAAGACTTGAAAATTTTTAAAATTAGACTTGCACTACATCAAAGATTTTAGCAAACTATTTTATATTTGAAATCTATTCTAGAAGACCCAAATTTACTTATACTTTAACACAAAAACCAGAGTTTTAGGGAATCCTGTTTTTTTACGGGTGTTGCAAAATACACGTCATTTTCCCATAGATGTTTGTACAGTACACGGTTTGGCACTCGTACATGATGAAATTGTTTGTTTTTCAGAGATTAAAGGGTTAATTATTTTTAATGTTACTAATAATTGTTTATTACATGTATGTTGTGTGAACTTAACTATCAGAAAAAATTACTTTTAGTTCTCGGTTTCTTATTTTATTTTAACAATATTTCTCAAATAACTCCGTTCAGTTGGGGCCCAGGGGGGGTTCCATGGGACCCCACTCATTAACTCATTAACGGCTTGGCCGATTTTAATTATTTTGTATGAAAGAAGCGCGATGTAAGAAGTCAGAACAAGTACAAAAAAAAGCGGCGCAAAAATCCAACGCGACGTAAAGCGGCCAGCGCGTAAAGCGGCCAGCCCGAAAACAATTTTTGGGGGTCCCGAGGAAAACCACCCCGCGTTCCAATTAAAGACATATCAGTGATTTGCTAATCCGTTAAATGACAAAAAAAATCATTCAAAAATCGATTTTTGCTGGATGTAACAAGTACAGGTATTCCTAACATACACTGCAAATGATTTAAGACCAGAAAGCAATCTAATAAGGCCAGAATCGGAGATTGTAGTCATATTGTCCGTCGGACACTTACTACAACACGTAATTGAATGGAGAATGTTATCTTGGAAAACGCTTGCCGTTTTCTTCCTTTTCTGTCAATTTCTACAGTAGAAAAGGTAATATGAGAATTCTACAGACTTATCCTTCACTTTGAAGCTCTTCCTGACAAATTTCAAATAATTTTTCAAATAACTGATAGTGGCTTTCTTTAAGTGTTTAAAAGTCGGGTTTCATACTTCATCGGTAGACGCTGGAGATGCTAGCCTTCGAACAAGTTTTACACAACGAGTAGGTTCATGCATCCGGCGCGCAAAGGCATGTGTGAAAGCCTAGCGTTCTGCCGACGTTGGCCGATGAAGTATGAACCGGGCACCATTAGCTAGCAAATTCTCATAACGCAATTCACGCCATACAAAAGTTGTTTTTTTCCAGCATAGCCTTCCCGATAATCCCCGCAACGTTGTCAACGTTCCCATTGGGAGAAGTTTAAAGTGACGGAGGAGATTTTTTGGAGGATACAGATGACAATACAAATACAAACGGCATTTGATATCGCGCTTCCAACAGGTCAAAAGCGCTGTAGCAAATAGGAGAGTAATTACTATTTACCCTAAACATGGGTTCCTCTTTATCAATAGCGCTGTTGTATGACTATGAGATAAGTACTAACAGCAAACTATAAAATAAAAAAAAAGAAAACAGGCTGGTCATGGGCATAATTAAATATCATGGGAGGGTCATACCAAAAACACATTTAGCACACAATCAACTCTTAGAAATAGATGAAATTGTAGAGCTTTCTTAATTCTTAAAAGTAACTATGGACTTGGAGTGGCGAGACAGATATAGGCAAAGAGTTCCATATATAGGCTAGGGGCCGCATTGCCGAAAGTCCTGTCATCACGAGCACTTACCTTTTTGTGCGGTAAACAGTGAGGAGCGTCTTGTCATCTGCAGAACGCAATCCTCGGCCTGCAGGAATATACAAAGAAAGGTATTCGGACAAGTAGATGGCAATTGTCCGGATCATGGCCCTTGTAAGTAAGAGCATAAGCTTAAAGACAACGCGCTCCCTAATTGGTTAGCCAATGGATGCGCTTAAGGAGTGTTGTGGCTGGTGTCTTCTATCAGATCTGAACACATGCCTGGCTGCTCTATTCTCGGCAAAATCTGAGTTGTTCCTCCTGATCTCTGGGCGACATTGCCATACAAAAGTGACTTGGCATAGTCAATGCGAGATAAAAACAGTGAACGGAGGCGTAGATGGATACAATCTCAAATGTGATAAAGCGGCGGATCCGGTAAATATTGCGAAGGTTAAGTTCAACAGGACTTAATGATGTACGGGCTTTACATGTCAGAGATCATAGATCATTGTCCTGATCAAACAACGTACAACGCATAGGGTTTCTAATTGCCGAAGACTGGGGAACATCCACTGTCTCGACCCTGATGTAATCTCTTTGAGGGCAGATTTGTGTAATAGATGAACATAGGCGATGAAAATCTGTCTTTTCATCATTCAATTTAGTTTTGTTACAAGCGCATCCACTCACTGATTTCATCATAAAGAGAGAGTCTTTTGACAAGGGCACTGTTTGGCATCAAACATCATCTTCGTATGGCAATGTCAAATAGAGCAGTACATCATCAGCATACAGTGTGAAGCAATATTGTGCTCCGGAATGATTGATGCGATCATTAGTGTACGATTATGAAAAAGAGAGGCCCGACATGGCAGAACCCTGGGGATAACCGCGGAAAGGGAGATGATTGGCTTTTTGAAATTGCACCGCCCAAGCTAGGCGCAGCACGAAAAGAGCGGTTCTGCAGTGTAATCCTCTGAATCCTCGAAGGCATGTACTCGGCCTTGAATTTGAAGTATCACGTAACGAGCTAATTCCATAAAGATGGCATGGAGCAACAGTATCAAAAGCTGTCAGAAAGAAATGCTACAGGCACACAATAGCAATTGCCTTACTGTTGTGAATTGCTTGAGGATATCGGTCTTGACACCATAAGCCGTTCCGTGCTGTGTCGTTCTTTGTAAGTGCTGACTGAAACTTCTCATTTAAGTCAATTTGAAACAAGATTATCCTTTATCTGGGCACGTCACTATTTCAACCCTCCAATGAACTTAGAACACCGGCGAGTCTAATATTTGACACAGGGGCGATAGTTTTTGAGTCAGCCTCTTTGTCCCTAGGGATAGAAGAGGCTTTTTGAGAATGTGGTGTCGATTCAGCAGCTTCCCGGAGTCTTAGCGGGAAAACACCAGTGCGGATAGACTTGTTAATGATGCAGTGTCTAATGGCTCAGCCAGAGTTGGCAAACATTCTCCTTAATGTAACACCAATGAATTGTGTCTAAGGAAGCATGATTATTGTGATGGATTTGACATAATCACCTGGTTACCTCTTCAACAGTGAGTGGATTAAACAGCATGGCATGGAACGGATCTCATCAAGTATGGTGCTCACTGGATCATTTCATTCGCGAGTTAGACTCTGGATAATTCTCACGAGGTCGCGTCTGATTTTGTATACCTTGTCGCTGAAAACCTGGCAATGAGCTACTTAGTTCAGTAGCTGGCTGAATTACAGATTAGGAAGTTGTTTGGTTTGAGGTTCAGAATCTTATTCAGAGTAGCAAACATGGTTTTGTTGTTAGGCATTTTCTACTTGTTCTCTGTAGATAAACCTCTCTTAGGCATGATGAATGAGTTTAAGTCCAGTCATGCTGATTGTACACTTGTAATCAGCCAGATTCGACGACTACATTTCTAGTTTTTAATACCCATTTTCTTCTCTTACAACGTCCTACGTTCACAGGTCTGGCATCATCATAATCTTATGAAACCAAGGTGATCGTGGTTAATAATGCGGGAACATGCTGTGAGAGGTGCATGGAATCAAGTACACTAATTAAATAGACTCCTCAATTTAACCGCAAGCAAGCCTCATCAACTGAGCCATCACGAAGGTCACGACTGCCAATCATGGATGATGGTGCACATAGTTCATCTCATGAGGGTGATTTCTGGCTGCTTATTCGTACAGATTAATCAACATGATCATTAGCTAGCCCCAGGCAGAGGGCGCCTGCCCACCGGCAGCACTAATGCACTCTTTCACTCTAAGACGAGATATGTATCAGGGCCTAAGAGTGACCATCATTATGGTAGGCATAGGATATGTTGTATGAAAGACGGCATTAGGCAAGCCAGAATCTCCAAAAAATGAATCGACTCCGGGTTTGCGGGAGGTCGACATGCACGGTGAAATCACCCAGCAGTATCAGTTTTACGGGAACAAGGGCAATCTCATTAAGGAAAGTGTCAAACTCATTTAAGAATTGAATTATTTTGGAGACCTATTTTCCCTGAAGGTGTGGATCGATACAAAGGGATCTTCTACACTATTTTTTATTTTATTAGTCGCACACAAGCATGCTCAATAAGACGGTGTGTTAATGCCTGTCGGTGTATTTTGAATGTTTAGCAACTTTTGTGGGATTATCGCCATAGTACCACGCTGGTCATCACAGACTTCCTGGGAAAGTGGCAGGAAGGAAGATCCTGCAGGCTAGCATCTGGGTCTCATGCGACTGACCATCAAGGATCGCTTTCATTCTAGCGCAACCAGGTTCAGTAATATGCACAAAATGTGCCACATCATTCTCAACATGCGATCATATATAGAGACCGTCTTTTACGGGACAGAACGGGCCTCTCATAGACGGATGTTGAGAAGAATTTTCATTATGTTAGGAATGTCACGGATGTTTTGCTGGAGTTCCGTGTTGACTGCCGAGTCATGATGGGACCTATTTTTGGGTTTTTGAATGTCGGGACAAGCTGAGGTGCTGTCGGGGGTCCTGGATGGTGGATATTGGAATAAATTATCAATGTTAGCACGGGAATGTGGAATGGTAAGTACGTCATCCCTGTTGAATGTTGGGGCCGGGACGTCACTACTGGATGATTCTACGTTTCATGTGCCTTCCCTCCCCGATGGGCTCTCTGTCTAATGAAATATAATGATATATCCCAAAACTACAATTACAGAAAAACCCCTTCAAATAAGGGAATTAAATTACAATTCTCTTAAATACAAATTACAGGATAGTTAATACAAAGAATTAAAAAGTACAGATAGCTTATACAAGCAAGTGCTAGTAAATAGGATCAGAGCTGTGTTCAGCAGGTCACGGTCAGGGAACACGTCTAAATGCCGGCCTTCAAAAAGACCCAAGTAAAATGGCATAGACAGCTGATCAAAATATAAACAATGCAAAATATTAACAATTTAAAACCTTAAGGCAATATAAAAAAGCAAAAAATTAGGGAGCATAGCCGGCCACCCGTCTATAGGAATATGAAATAAAACCGAAAGATAAACTGCCGGATATGCTGTACCAGGGCGCGACGAGGACGCTTTTGCTATAGGAAATGAGGTGACACACGATCCAATAGACCCCAAAACTTTCTCTCAATTTTCACGGATCGGTCGTAACCACCTACAGAGGAAACGTTTCAAAGGTTTATTACAAAACAAGTACAAACAGAAAGACCCGCAAACTTGTTTTGAACTTGTCTGCTATCCGCAGTCGTTCCCAATAGAAAAACCATGCTTGACTTTCTGTCGTGCACGAACAGAAAGTACTAAATCACCATCGTATTACATAAAGACGGGTTATTCGGCTAATCCTCTGCAGGTGTGATTTAATACAATTGAGTCGACAAAAATCGAGTCGAGATGTCAAATTGCTGCAGTGGGAAGTCAGCAATCTAACTCCTCCATTCACGCCTTATCAAAGTTGTTTCCACAAGCCTCCGATATCCAACGTTGTCAACGTTGCCTTGGAGAAGGTTAAAGCCCAAAATCGTTTCCACTTCCTTCATGCATGTTGGTGACGACCTCGTAAACAAATTCCAAAAGCTGCGTCTCACATGATTTGCGCTTACCGGAATACCATGTTGTAATGTATAAAAGATGTTATTACGACTGGAACGTTTCATTCATTAAGCTACTGCAGATGATGTGCTCCATAGCATTTGAAGCTATACACGATAAACTGATCAGACGGTAATTGGCAGGATCACATTTTGCCCCTTTTGTGAATGGGTGAAACATTAGCTTTCTTGTTGTCATCGGTGACTAGTCTGCCACCAGCTCTGAGTGGTGCAACATTGTTTTCTTGATCTGAGCTCTTGTGTTTAAAGGTGCCTGTTCCGATTTTTGTCTATCGTGTTCTTTACTTGATATGAGAGCCTGACATTTATACACACTGACCATCAAGTACCGTGGGAAACAAAACTGCGGTTTTGATGCTAGACACGATAATGCATAGTGCAACGCCCTATTCACTACTGTGCTAATATTGATGGTTAACCATTAAAACGGCTTTTTTTTTTTTATTTGTATGTTGAGAAAGAAATGGAATTAGAAGCTAAAATTTCAGGATGACAATGCGAAAAATACGGCCTTTCATCTGATATCAAAATTGATACTACTTCCGGGTAAATCAGGGGGGTCCCAAAGCCGAACGGAACAAGCACCTTTAATGTAGATCTAGAATCTTCTCATGCCACTGAATCCGTTCAGCTCCGGACGTCAAGACCCTCAAGACTAATTTGAACACCGTAAATATCAGAGAACGGGGATGTGACCGGCAAAGCCCACTTTACCCTTTAACTTTTGCTGCACAGCACCTGACCCACGTATGCGACAACCAGCTCTGGTGTCTGTACGTGACGGATGAAGATACAGACACAGAATTTATTGTGATCTGTTTCCTGAGATATATTCATGTCTTCCAAACTTGTCCAAAATGGGCTGATTTTGCAAGATTTTGCAGAAATTACCGGGAGGCGCGCGCCCCTTCGCCCCCTCCTAGATCCGCGCCTGCTATCGGTAACAACGTCGCAGATCTTTTTGCACCTCTTCTTAAGCTTGATGAATCTACGCTTATCTCTAGTCTGTCGTACTTCTTGCTTGCTCTGAAATTAAAAATATGTTTTTCTTCTTCTAATTTTCCTCTCTAGCTCCAGGCTAATCTAGAGGGTGTTTTGAATCAATCCCACAATGCGTTGCAATGTGCCTATACTGTACTGTAATAAACACGTGTCCGTACTTAGGGATAAAAAGAGTTCAAAAAGTTTAAGAACCACAAGACATTTCGTGATCATGCAAACAATTCCCTAAGTACTAGCACCTTATGAGCTAAAATTAGTATAAAAGGCAGGTTTTTTATTTGTTAAGAATAGGATTTTTGTGGGATCACATGACCCTTGTTGAGGAGAAACTTCCTAAAACTGGTGCATTGTGGCATTGACTCAATACAACCTCTGAGGCTAATCCAAGGTTGCGAATCTCTTGTCTTTGTTCGTCTGTGCGGGATAAAGGAGTTGATACCCTCTCGTAAACCATTATTCTTATGCATTGGAAGATGATTCAGCTGCTTGGATTGTCTCGAATAGATTAGATGCATGCTTTCGGAAGTCGGAAGGGGAATAAAGCAAGAATTTTACTTTCTTCGAACAGGATAACGAAATTCCGTGAAGACAGCATCTTGATCAATAATTCTGGGGAGAACCTCGATCCTTTCAATACGAAACGATCAGTTTGATGCCTACCTGGCTATCTATCCTATCAATCTACCATCAATCTACCCTTTGGGACCCCAATCCCAAAGGTCCAGAATGCCAAGACTCTCGATAAACTGAGGCCAATAAGCCTTACTAAAATGTTTAGTAAGATTTTTGGCGAACTAAACTTTGGAAGATTTTGCTCTCCACACTGACAGGAAACAATACGGTAACAGCTCTGATAGCTCTACTACACATTATTGGATCTTGTTGATGTTATCCTTAGCGGAATCGATAAGCAACGTCATTACGCCTCATTGTGTGCTATCGATTTCACTGAGGCCTTCGACAGGGTCAATCATAGAGCTTATTGACATAGGAGTGCGTCAATCAACCATTCCTGTCATTTGTAGTTTTCTGTCAAATCGTTCTCAAGTTGTTCGTGTCCAGGGCAAGTCGTCTACTCCACTTCTTGTGTGGGGTGGTGTCCCGCAGGGGACCAATTTTGGTCCGATTATCTTCTCTGCTGTGGCAAATGACTCTGCCACTGAAGCTAAGAAGGTTCACATTAGCAAACTCTAGAGGGAGGTGTTCATGCAGTATCAAGCTGATAGCGCCTGTACAGCACTAAAATTGCTTCACTGTGTGGTTCAATGGAGAAAAATCACTTAAATTGATCTAAAAACTTTAAAACTAAATCTAAGAACTTCTAAGAACAAGGGGTGTAAGTTTGATTCATGAACTATCCTATAGTGAACACCTGGTTTTACGGGGTCGAAGCACCGTAAAGCACAAAGAACATTTTGTGGAGAAATTACAACCTTCCCATACAGTAAAGAATAGGAGGTCAATTAGGTCACATACAAAAGTGTACATTGTACAGGTGCGTGCTTTCACATCTGCACACACACGATTTTTGATCATTGGCATGAAGTGTTTTTTCTGTACTCAGCGAATACTTGGGCCGTATGGTCGTATTTGTTTGACCCCTCATTTTAAAGGAAAAAGTAATTTACTTTTCAGTGAAAACACTTTCAGATTAAAATAATGACCGTATAAAATGTGTGAAACATTCCTTACTTAGCTGACCCTTCGCTGCAGTATGTAGACGACTTGACCCTTGGGTGAAGTTAGCATTTTCATTCGACACAGACTCCCGCTCCAAAAAAATCTTACAATCTCAGTGCTGGGTTGTAAAAAAATTATCTTTTCCGAAACCCTAAAGTGCCACATCCATTGTGCACACATGTACTGTGAAAAACACACCGCAATTCCCTATTTTTACTCTCAGCGTAAAGCTATCCAGACTTGACAGTATGAAATTGTTGGGTGTTACCATCAGAACAATCTCTGGTTGGGATATCCAAGTCACCCAAATGATCGCAAAGGGCGTCTAGACGTTTATATATGCTTTACACACTCAAGGCGGTTTTAAGGCCTCTGCTAAGTTATCCGTCGGGTCTATTGAGCAGACCTACATCGCCCGGTGTTGGAATATACCAGTCCTTTGTTTTGTGGCATAGCATCCTCACAACGCAACAGTCTGACAAAATTGAACTCATCAAAAAGCGTACATGTCGTATCATCTTGAGATTAGCAATACAAATCATATTCCGTAGGCAGTGAACCGCTTGAGCTCTGCACACTGTGGTTGAACAGGATAGACTAACTCCTTCGAGTTTTGGCAGAAGCTAGCTGCTAACATCTTAGCGTCACAGGGAGATGCTTCCCACATTGAAAAGAGCAGACATGGTAGAAAATCTCAGGAGGTGCAGAACAACTGGACCTCCTAATGCAGACAGTTCGCTACAGGCAATCTACTACCATTCCCACTGTTTGTTGAGCTTCTTAATACTGAATGATTTAATTACTATTTTACCTAAGTGTGTGTTTTGTACTTGTGTTTGCTTTTGTTTAACATGTATATGTGTGGTTTGTCGCAGTTTCCCCAAACTGTATTTCTGTTCTTTTATACCGTAATAAATAAATCATAATAAATAAATAAATCAAAATCTGGCTGTGCCATTTTAGACACATGTAATATGCTGTGTTTTATTTTCCTGTGCTTGTAAACGCACGCATTTGTAATCCATTAAATTGACCATATATGAAACCCGTGCACACTGCAAATTGCTTATTTCCATAAGATCGCGTACACATGAGCACCAATACAAATATCTGAAATACGGCCTTGGGATGTTTTCACATATCACCTCTTAATAAGGGGGGGGGGGTTAGTTTGTTTCTCACACGTCATGTGCGGTAATCCTCAGCTATTCAATATTTTTATTTTACTGAAATAGCCGGTGACAACAAACTATTGCATTCTGAAGCATTTTTCCTATGCCTTGTCTGTATTATTTCTTTCATCCAGTACAATTAATAATATAAGAAAAGCCTTTATATAAAAAAAAAAGCTAAAAATATTTTTTTTATTTTTTTTATTTTTTTTATTTTTTTTATTTTTTTTATTTGCTCATATTTTGACTAATTATTAAAAAAATAGATTATTTTAATTTTTTAGGTTTTTTCTTTTTTTAAAACTTAAATCATTATATAACTACACCGTAAAATGCATATGTTGCATCATTCATGTAAATAGCGCCTTAACGTGCACAAACTTCAAGCCTATATCGCATTTCGTCAAAAAACGCAAAATAGCAATTTTCAAACAAACGTAATTTAAAAACGAAAAATCGTACAGAAATGAAGTTTGGCACAGATATGAAGAAGCCCAAGCTCAAGAAAACCATTTTAAAACCTATTTTAAAATCTGCACTATCATCAGTCACCTTTGGGAGATTTTGCCAAGGTAGAGGGCTTGCATATGTAGTCTGGGTGTCACATTCATCACGCAGGGCATACACAAACTTAAAGAATGGAATGTGAGAGTTCTCGAGCATTTCTTGATCCGGCTGGGCCACGATTCAACATTGTTATTTGTCCTTATTTGAATCTGATACCAGTCCCAACATATGACGGCGATGGTGCTGTTGTTGATCCATGTGTGGTAAAAATATTCCTATCCAAACCGAGTAAGGCGTGCGTCGTAAACATAATCATTGAGAGCGTACAGGAGATCACTTCCATTCGTTGGCAATGGGCAAGTGCATTGAACATTTCACTTTCGTACGAAATTCGGAGTCCTCGCGATAGTCCGCCTGGATCCCAATGCAGTAATCTTTCTATGAATGGCTGACCAAAATGAAAGTAGCAACCTCTTGTTGAAACGGGGAAATAATGTCTTGAAAACTCCGATCAATGCAGCCTCAAGGTCGCTCACTATATCCGCAGAAAACGAAAATCCCAGTCATCTAACAGAAGAACATCAAACAGAAGGTAAAGGGCCTTGTAGCACACTGAAGCAGTCTTTGACGGCAATAAGAAGAACACCAACGGGAAGCTCCTAGCAAAAACAAAACGGTTATGTGAAGAGCTGAGCAAAAGCACAGGGAAAGCCCAGAAAGGTCCCGTCGACATGAAACTGCTGAGAGTCAGAAAGGTGTTTCAAGTTGGCCTCAGTGCGGAACATTAGGACACGCTCGGGATCATCAGAACCGGTATCCCCCTTCAAGAAACACTCCCCTTCTTTGGTATCAGTGGCCGTTCCAAGTCCAGCAAAGTTGCGGTCTTGGAGCCCTTTGATTTGGGCAGATTGGGCCGATCTCTCTATTTTCTAGGGGAAAATGCCAATTTTGCTGCTCGCAGAGTTTATGACGTCATTGTGCGGCTACAGTTATGTGGTACTTATTTTGGTGATCAATGGAAAGAGAGGACCATACCTCTCCACTGGTATCAAAATTAAAAGCATCGGAGCTTTATAACGAATTCGTGGGTAAACCGTGTTACAAAAAAAAAGGCTTGGTAAGACGAGGCTTAACGATGCAACTATTACCTCGTTGAATAGAGCAATTTTAATATTGATTAAAAAAGAGAAGTGCGTCCAGATTGTATAGGCAGTGGTTTTAAGTCATATGTATCTTAACGCTTGTGCCTCAAAAATAACAGGATTTTGCCAGGTACGGCTTATGTGATAAACAGGGACGTAATATGGGTCCATGGATTAAGTAAATACGTACACAACGGATTCCTTAGTTAGTGGATCACCATCCAACACCTAGCTGGTCGTCCTTTTGAGAAATAAATTCTGTTGAAATATATTTTAATCAATGACCCATAAAATATTTGTTACGCTATTTGAACAAAACGAATTTTGCACTGACCTCCATACATGGACAGCGGGCTCGCACGTATAGGCCAAGAGCATTAATTATATTAAGGTGGACATGGCTGATAACAAACTGGCGGCCATTTCCCATTTTTATCATAACTTTGCCTCGAGATATAAAAAGTAAAAAAGGTGTCTAATCATAATTATGTTTTAAGGTACAAGGAATCAGTATCCCTATTACTTGTGTAAAGGGCGCCTTGTTCTGACTTGAATACTTTTCATTGACATTGCTTAGTTTTGTTTGTTTTCTTGCTTGATTTTTTGTTGTTGGAGATGTATTCAATATGCAATAAAGCCCAATCTCGTTGTAACATCATCCACGCCGCGCATTTGTTTTCCCAATGATGTGTTCCGACGGATCTACAGTCAACTGTTCTATAAGGTATGTTGGTTATGAGTCTGTGAGTTTGTACCCGTCTTTCTGTGAGATACCCTGCAGGAAGAAGAGTACTAAAGATCATAGGGAGGTCCCGCTCCTCTGGTTGTCTCACACGAAGAGGCGTTGTGGTTGTTTTGAACTCGGCATTATTGCATCAGCACCTCTAGCATGAAAAACTATAAATCATATTTGGGCTGTATGGAGGTTGATGGTGGGAAAACGGACATTTTATTTTGCATTGCAGAGGAAACGGGACCAAGTTTGGCAATGGGGAAGACGCATTTGAGTATACTTGGTGCTCTCTTTACATTTATTAACTTTATATGGCTCGTATTATTTTTAACGTTGGCAACGTTTTTGTGGTCACACCATTTACGCTCCCATAGCCTCTGTACTGCTGGGACACAGCGCTACCAATTCCGTTTCCGCATCGCTAATTGGCCGGTTATTCTTAGACATGCGCTACGTCATGGGGCTCCCTAGCAGTCACACGCTGTGTTAAAGGCTCTGCGATTAGCTTGAACAAGGAATGAAAAAACGATTTCGCGGTACCTTGGATATCGCGAAAACGACGAATCAGGTGGTCGATCTGTGTTAGATAGGGGTTCCTGACAAAAAAGACCCCTTAGCTCACTAGTTTTTGTAAGCGTGGCGTGTGGCATGACTTGACTAGCAGCAATCGAGAAGACTTTTTCACGTATTTTTCACGTTTTTTCGTCTTTTTCCAAATATAAACCTATATTATAAACTAGTCAGCTAACTAGACAATTTAGTTAGGAATAATTTGGTGCGTAAATCGTTACGATAGGCCAAGTATTTTGCGCAATCTCCAGTGTACCGCAATGTACAAAAACTGCTATCTACTGTAGATACTGCGTACGGCGGTCCAGTAAGTGTGTAGTGTGTGTCACACACTGCGAAAGATATTATCTAAATTAGTACTGCGCGAAATGGTTGATAACTCCCTAGGGCAGTGAAGATTTGCCAAGGTTTGCCAAGATTCAACAATGGGCGGCGCTGTGTGCCAAGACGACACGTAAATGGTGTGTGTAGATTTCCTTTATTTTTGTGAACATCGAACGAATAGGTATCAAAATTGAGATTTTATATGAATTTAGTATACATGTACTTTTAAAATAAAACTTTTAGTGTTTTTGACATTTATATTGTTGTATATGCTAGTAGGGGCCTAAGTGAGGGTTCGTCAGTGTTGCTCCTTTAAACATCATTTTCTTTGTATGAAGTCAATTATTTTCAATGTTAGCAGTAAAAGGCACATCATGAGGATAAATAGAAATCATGTACTAAATTGTGTCAATATTCATTTCGTAATAAAGGCTGTAGGTCTGTGTCTGTGAGACCGTTTTTTAAGTTTCACATTTGCCACTATAATAATCGTTATAAATGACCGTTTGAAAGCATTTCTAATTCTTAATTCATATCTTGCTCATGACATATGTCACATGACATATGAGGGTTGAAATACATGCTGAGCTATTAAACGATCGTTAACGATACTCCCACCTAGTAGTTTTACTCGTCAAACACGCGTCAAACAAAAAGGAAGTTTGTTTAACGGTGTGTGTCGCTTGTATCATGGACGTTCTCATGTTGTTTTTTTCTGTTTTTGCTTATTTTTAGGTTTTTATTTTTAAAAAATTGGTGGACACACTACCGTGTATCTTAATGATCCCATCTTTCAGTTAAAACTTGAGCGTTTTCTATGATTTGATTAATGACGTCATGTTAATTTGCATAAATAATATATTATAAATGCTCAGAAAAAAGGACATCATCGATTTTTGATAAAGTGGTTAATGTATTTTGGAATCCAATAAAAATTGGAAAATAAACATGAAAGGCCCACGGGAGCCGTTGTGTCAGAAGTCCGGGAACAATGGTGAACAATAGGGCAATCGATTCAGTTGACTCTTCACGCAACATTATAGGCTAGCGGGCAAGATCTCACAGCGTTTACAAAGGTGACGCACCCCTTACAAGTACATAATTTTGCTAAAATAAATTGCCTAAAATTATCAAAATCAGTTCTACGCTTGTTCTCACTTCTAGTATGTGCACATTTTCGTGAAAATGAATTAAATGTCATCTCCTTTTCCCCCTGAATATCAGTGACCAAGAAATGTACACCACGTTCCATGACTCCAGCAAATAATGGTGCTATTAGTCGTGTCCACACGGTCGGACTTAAGTCACTTAATACCGGTATTAACTCTGGTCGGTATTAACGTCGGACTTAAGTTGCCGTGTGGACGCGCACTGATCGGATCTAAATCCTGTCGGTATTACTATCGTACTTAAATGTGGTCGTGTGGACGCGAATCTAACGGTAATAGCGCTTAGATCCGACATAACTTAAGTCCGATAAGCTTATTACCGGTACTAGCTGACCGTAAGTGGTCCATGGGAACTGGCATCGCAGTTATAAACTTTCACACAAAGAAGGTTAGAATAATGATTAAAATATGAAAGAAATATGTGAAAACATCGTTACTTATCGAAATCTGTTTTATTCATGCACAGGAACCTAAACACCGTTGAAAAACTCTCACAATGACCATTTAAATGGTAATTAATGGCAAACTCAATTCATGTTGGTGAAAATGATACTTTCTATGTGACATCCAATACAAAAGTAATGTCCGTCCGTGATGAAAAAGTGTCCGTCTGTCATGATTTTCAATTTCAATTTTGGTGAAGATACATTAATTGATTAAGTTTAAACTTTCATTCACAAGCAATGCAGGTCAACGATTGTTCAGCGTTTTTTTTTTCTAATTTCTGACCTGCTAAGGAATAAAACCACTTTGTACATTTTTTTCCATCACGTATGGACAATTTTGCATCAAAATGCTAACAACCGTGTGACAGAACTATTTCTGTAGAAATATTTTCTATTAGTTTTTTGGTTTCCTTAGAATAATGTTCAAGCTATAATATTAAACAAAACCTTACAAAATTTGAAAGTAAAAAAATTAAGACCAAATGAAAAAAAGGCCGTCTGTGATGTTGTTTTTAACACCTCCGTTACAAAATGGCCTGATCCAAAGGTCTACCCCCCCTTTTAACTTTTTTTAAACCATGGTCCAAGTAACTTGAGATATTAGGGATAAATTTTAAAGTGATTTCAACACAAAAATCTGAAAAATTAAATCTTCACCTTGATGCTAACCCTAAACCGATCAGGCTTAACCTTGCTCGAAGAGGACGCGAGGTAAGAAGAAGCCTGTTTTGGTTGTACATTCGAAACATGCAGAATGCCGAGCTGGCTTTCCATCAGGGGCGTAAACGCGTAACTTGACCTCTAGTCAAGTGTGAGCAAGGACCTGTAGATTTCTCCCTTGCAGTTGACGGGCAAAGATTAATTTTCCCCCGAATCAGTGGCGTATCCAGGATTTTGGAAACAATAATGTAGGATTTGGGAAACGTTTAATGTACTCGCTTCGCTTGCCGGCTGACTTATTTCTTTGAGTCGGCAAAATGAGCCGGTGTCGGCCTCTGCATGCTGTAAACCATAACATCAAACACTCGGCTTCTCTCCCCTGGCTCTCCTCTTCTCTTTACCCTTTCCCATTTCCTTCCCTTTCCTGCCCCCTGTTTTTCTCCCTTAGCCTTCCAAATGTCTCCCCCATTTTTTTTTCCAAGGGTGACTGAGGCGCCCTCTTCGGCCACCCCGACTAACGGCACTGCTTCCGTGCTTTACTTCCGAAAAAACGAAATGCCACCGTTAGTTGTCCGATAGAACGCGTCCACAACGTACTTTACTAGTATCGGTCATAACTTTATAACCGGACTTCCCCCCTTCTCTTCTTCTGCGGCATTAAATCGTCGGACTTAGCCAAGTTAGGTCCGATAGAGTAACTCCGAACGCTGTCCACACGGCAAATTTAATACCCAACATTAAAACCGATCATTTAGGGTCCGTTTAAGTGACTTATTCCCGACCGCATGTGGAGACGATTACAATAGGGTACAATAGGCGTGAGGGGAATTAGTGGATTTGTTTTTTTAATTCCATCGGACTTAGTTAATACCGGTAATAACTACACGTGTGGACACGACTATTGATAAGTAAATCCGCCCGTTATGAATAGGATGAATAGGGCAACGGACTTCAGATTCTATGGGACTGCAAAACCATTGTTATTGTCCGTGACGTTAAAAGCTTTTGAATTGTTTTCACCGCCCGGTTTAGATTGAGCTACACCCTCATTCACGAAGAAAATAAAACTCAAACTTCTGCTGGGAGTTTATTAACTTTGATCGTATATTTCATCATTTATTCCAAAAGAAAACGAAGATGAGCAAAAATCATCAAAGAAGTTTGATTGGCAATCTATGACCTAACATTTTGGTGCAGAACCAACACCCATAACTTAATCATATTAATATTGGACCTCTTTTCTATTCAATTAAAATTTTTTCGGCACCGGTTCACCTGCATTTCATATAGGTGAATGATTTCGATTTCTGCTATGAAAGCAATAAATTGCATAGAAAAGGGGTTACGCGGCAAGTTACGGGTTTGGTTCTGCACAAAGATGTTAGGTCACAGTTTGCCAAACAATTTTTTTTCTCATGAGCTTTGTTCACCTTCGTTTCCCTTTCGAATAAAGGATGAAATATAGGGTCAAAGAAAATTGAACACACAGTAGAACCTCTAACTTTATTTTTTCATGAAAGAGGACGGGTAATTTGTGTTCACGTCGTGAAAATAGCTTAATCTAAATCGGGGTGATGGTATAGCACCTGCAATCTTTTTAGTTGCATGGATAATAACAATGGCTCTGCAGTTCCAGATGAAAAAAGAATCTGTGAAGTGTTTGGTCTGCTACATACCGAGCGGATTTACTTATCAATAGCCCCCATTATTTGCTGGAGTCAATGAATCATGGTGCACATTCCGTAGTCACTGATATTCAGTGCATAATTGAGATGACATTTAATTCATTTTCGCTAGAATGTGCACATACTAGAAGTGAGAACACACGTAGAACTGATTTCTATAATTTTAGGAAAATTATTTCTGAAGAATTATGTACTTCCCAGGGGTTACACCCTGGTCCTTATCCGAACATCTTTTTCGCTTTGGCCTCATGGCCTATTAGTTTCAAGCTTTATTCCGTTGTCGTCTCGAGCCCGGACTATGATAACTTTCACACCTACTTCCTTACATAAGGCCCTGGACCAGTAAAAGTGCAACTCCAAAATGGAAAACCGACTGCTACTAAATCGTTCACCTTGTCCTTCGACTTCACAGTCCTTAACAGCGTTTGATGGTGTCAATGCCAATTAACGTCTGATGGTCTGAATGGCTTATAATTTAAGAGTAACTAACATTCAAATAAGCTGATCACTTTCATTCACAATGCCAAGCTTACAGTACCATTAGGAGTTTCTTTTCTTTGTAACAACAAGAAGACAATACAATGCTGAGGACCTCAAAATAACGGTCGAAACGCTCGGAAAATGTCCTGATTAGAGGTCCAAATACCTGAATTATTAAAAAAACATGTATTATTGTTGAAATTAAACTATTTAGTTCTCCAGGTAGACAAGGATGTCTAATTAGTAATCTTTCCCTGGGATGGCCAGAGCACTTTAGTGTTGACAAAAAAACCCATGTGCGCTTGGCCGGATCGAACCAGGCCGACCTTCGTATTACATGCACGACGCTCTTACCAACTGAGCTATAAGCAGGGTTGGTAGAGGAGCGAGATATATCATCTATAGGATCATCCTATAATACTTATATGAATCATCCTCGGATCTAGTTCATCAGCCCAGGATGATCAGATTTTCGAGAATGGCGTCCTAATTTTCTAACAAATCGTATTTTTTTGCATTTACATAATGCTGATCCACATACTATCCGCTGTGTGAATAGCTGTATCTTTGTAATACAATCGAATTCCGGAATTGTTGTATACAGTAGGCCTATCCTATCTTACTGTTATACACATATAGAGTTTATTACATCAAACACGAAAAAATTCATTTTGTCTCAATTTTTGGTGCACTGAAGGATTTTAGGTGACTATTTTTGTTTAGATGACTAATATACACATCCAAAAACTATATTCGAAATCTCGACTAATCCATTGAAAAAAGTACACAACTTTTGTCATTCATTGGCTATTCGAAGTTTTGTAAAATCTTTACAAAAATCAGGTAAGTCTTCTTCACTAGAATTGTATCACTTGCATTTCTTCAATTGCTTAAACAGCATTTTATTCATGTTAGCTGCAGATCATTTAACTTGCCTGTAATATTCATTCATATCCTTTGTTTCATTTATTGGATATCGGCCTATTACTTTTTATTTTTTTAAGTAAAATATTTTTTGTTTTCCAAACCTACAAGAATAGACTCCGAATGAGAAAAAATAGCCGCTCTCTTTGAAGCCATTTCTTCTAATATCTACGAGTACGCAGGTAATAGTAACAAGATGGCCAATGCTCTGAATATCATTTAATTGTATAATATACTGCAGTTATACATCTTAATTGAACACGCAGTTCTCATATAGCAGGCAGGAATTTAAAATACGCGAGGCGGTAGTCCGGTACTTATCAGATTCCATAGGTCTATGCTCACCCAAAACACACGTACGCGTGTAAAATCCGTTAATCGATTGACTAGAACAACATTCAACACCAACACCGTATAGAAGTGCACCCACGATTACACCCACATAGACGACACGTATAATGATCCAAGTTATGCGAAAAGGTGTGCCTACGACGGTCTAACGTCCATTGTTCGCGATCGCACGTAAGTCACAACTTATAGAAATCGTAACAAGCTCTCACATAATTTATGTATATACTTACGATTCAATTTTCGCGGACGAACCCCTGTTTCCTCCTCGTCCACTTCTTTGTGGCCTTGGCGCTTGCCTTCCTGCGATCTTTATGGCCCATAGTAATTTAAACTCTAACAGATACATTGCCCAGTGGTACAGTCAGACCGACCTATTTCAAATCCATGGGCGCTAACATGTTACAACACATTGCTGTCAACTGGTCTATAAACCATGATAACAGTGCTTGATTTCATAGATTTTGATGCATGACGTGTCAGAATGTGGACAATGGCAAGGTCATTTGCTATTGTTTTGTGAAAGCCCATGTAAAATTACCCTTGTTCAAACTTTTTAAGTGTGAACAATAGTACTTGGGTGACAACTGCCGACTAACTGGTTACTGTTATTGAGTAATAACGATTTCATAGAGTTTTTTTTTTAATTTAAAAACATGTATAGTTTAGGGATCAACGAGCACAGCGTTAAACTAGTACAATAAAAAGTATAAAGCTGAAGGGCACTGCCAGGCCAAGTGACGATAAAATGACAGTTAGGTATGGATGTTTGTAGGTAGGAAGGTAGGTAGACTCTAGTAGGTAGACCGCAAGCTGGGAAGGTAAGGACGTGATTTTAGTAATATAAAACTTGTTGGTTCAACAGGCCGATCTGCAAATATGCCTGTGCATAAAAAATACGGTTAAAATGAAATTAATAGTAGGGACATTTCATAACCTTAAGATTCTTATGCCATTTTTTCGTTTGGGAATTTGCCTTTCAAACATGATCAGCGTATTGTTTCACGGCGATGATGACTATGTAAGAACCTATAGTCGTCTATATTACTCTTACGTTTGAAGTGTTTTTATCCTGACTTGATTACCATTCCAGTAGAAATCTTCCAGAGCATGCATTATCTCTTATATGGTAGCTTACCCTAAATCGAGGACAATGTCAATTATCAGTAAAATCGATATTCATAGGCGGTAATTGCAACATTTTACTCGAAAGAAAGATTTCAAGGCATAAATGCGCACTTGCTTTCGATCGAGCAGATAACGGAAATGTTTCATTAGTCCCTCTTCTGAAGCGTCCTTTCTGTTGGTTCGCTTTCTTTCAATTCATTCTTGGTTACCAATTTTTTTTAACATCATTTAACGTCATCTTTTCGCTTGACTTTTGATGTAATTCTCTTTCTCTCGTTTTTTCTCCAGGTACGCATCCACAGAGTTAGGTATGCCCGGAGTTCTCCTATAATGCATTAACTGATTTCACTAATTTATTGCTCAATTCCGACAGTTCAATGGCATTGTGACAGTTCATTCTACTTACAAGAGCTCATCTCACCACAGTGTTTTCTCCGGTGTAATGGTGATCAAACATTATTCAAGTGCAATCACTTACGTCGTCATATTTTGAATAACTTAGTTAAACACCACTCTACCGCCTGAAAACACATATGCGGACATTTTAACACGTTTAGCTAGGGCAACAGGATAACTTTTGTAAGTTAGAAGAACATTGCAATGTATTGTACACAACGTTTTAGCGTAGACGCGAAATCAAATCAATACATGGCAACTCCTATTATATCATCCTTTAGTTTATGGATCCCTTTTTTCATACCATTCAATCAGAACATGCTTATTGCCCATTTCCCGGCGAGGGAGCCACTACAATCATCATGCACAAAGCTTGCATAGAATTGAACCAATCGCGGATATAACGTTACAATGCTTCCAGCAGGAATTACGAAGAGGACGCGAATTCGTCTGATAAACCCTTTAAGTTTGAAATTCTTTAACGCCACTTTCACAAAAGCGGAATTTCACGGTATGTTAAAGACAGATCACGGGGGGGGGGGGGGGGGGGGTGTTTGAACATGAAATCATTCAAGCATTTGCACCTTTCACTAGCACTCTTTGGTTTCGATTGTTCACAACTCGAGTTTCCTGATGTAGAAATAGTCTTATGATGCAAAACTATTATCGAAATTAACACATCCAATTTGAATTGAGTGGTTGAACTCACCCTAAAGGTGTCCCCCTACTGCAATATCTCTGGAAACACACAGGCTTTCCTTAACTTCTTAGTTGCACTGCGCTAAGCAAACCGGTTCACTATTTTCTGGGAACGTTTATCACATTGAGCCCCTTCTTATACGCCAGAACCTGCAATAGGCACATACCGCAGAATGTCGTTGCCCGGGCGAAAATAACCGCATACACTTTCTTTCCTTTAATCGTTGTTTAATGTACGGGTATCCTAATCAGCATTGGCTTATCCATTTCAGTCTAACCATTCAAGAGACGCATCTTTATTGCATC
Source organism: Ophioderma brevispina (assembly GCA_023653785.1). Lineage (NCBI taxonomy): Eukaryota > Metazoa > Echinodermata > Ophiuroidea > Amphilepidida > Ophiodermatidae > Ophioderma > Ophioderma brevispina. The sequence goes on along the minus strand of JAMKCH010011933.1, from coordinate 52,911 downwards.
CAAATTCTGAACTGTGTTTTATTAACACTCATTTTTCCTTTGAGTTTCAGTAAGCCCTTGATTCCTAACCTCTGTGCCCTGTTGGCGGATGCTTACCGAGCCAAGCACAAAGTCTCAACCATGTGAGTCTAATTTTCGTCGCTGGCGGGAGCAACATATTTCCGTAGTTAACATTTGTATAGCAGCATCGTCCTTCAGCCACGTGTTCAATGTATATAACAACTTCGATTGTGTATGTCATTTTACGTATTTATTGTTTTATAGGAGATGAGATTTCTTCCGTGAGGTTTATTTGAAAAAAAGACACCCACCCCTCGGCAGCTATCCCCTTTGTCTGTGTGGTATGGAATGCGCTCATAATCTGAAGGTCTATGGTTCGTATCCTACTCACGCTTTATTTATAAGTTGGCTTTTCTATTATCTTTAATGAAAATTAAAGTCCGTAAAAAGTCCGCCCTTATACTGTTAGCATACTGCCCTAGCAAATGTTAAACACGGAAAAATTTTGGCGGTGGGAAAAACCTCAATATGTGCATTTGACCTTTAGAGCAAAACTCACAGTAGTAAAACGTAACATGACAACACCCTCTATGTAACATTTTTCAGGAGACACCCACACTTGTCGAATAAGTTGTGTATTGCCTTGCACAAAAATGTTCCTTAATAAATATATTAGATATTATTTACTCCAGATTTACCATCATATTTGGCTTGAAATTCCAACTAGAAACCCGTGTGACCAAAATGCACATGAGGTTTTACCGGGGCTGGGGCACACTTTTTGTGTCACCTTCCCTAAGGCAGGAAGACACATAGGATACTTTGCACTGTAAGTTTTTGAGGTCTTGATGTCTTTTGTTTGTGACAAAGTGTTAACATTTGCCTCTAATATCCACATACTTGATGATTTCAACAAACTTGGGTGACAGGTCAACAGGCTCCCCCATTTGTTGATGAGGTCAACGGTCACATACTATGTCAAGGTCTTTGAGGTAAAGTTGTAATAGGCGAATTAAAAGGTGACCTCCTGTGAAAAGTTTGAAGTTCAGTTGGAACAAACTTGGTTTATGGTAGTTTACATGCAAGCCTGCATTTGTTTATGAGGTCAAAGTTCACATATCAAGGTCAAAGGTGATGTTAGGCCTATCATTCACAACCGCGACGGCAGGCTACAACAAGCGTCCGAGGACCGATGTATTTTTACATAGGGTGTTTTTGCATTTGACAAAAGAACATGTTTTCAAGGGATATGCTTTGCGTGTTTGTTTTTTGTTTTTTGTTTTGTTTTTTTTTTTGTTTTTTGTTTTTTTGTTTTTTGTTTTTTGTTTTTTGTTTTTTGTTTTTTTTCATTGATTTGCTTTGTTTCCCTTCCCCTCGTAATTCAATATTTTGTTTTGAAAGCAAGAAAATACTTTTTAAGTTCTGTATTATAAATAATTTGCATAAACGTTTATTAAAGACCCGAAATTGGGGGCGCTTTTCATGTTAATGTTTTGGTGAAACCTCTGTAGAGAGTATAATATATACAGTGATAAAAAAAATTCTATATGCAGATATCTGGTTTTAGTTCAGCTCTTTCAATACAGTGATTAGTAATGTAGACAAACGTTATGTTATATGCCAACTTTTCTATTTGATCTCAGTCATGTTGAAAGTATGGGGGGCGCACGGCGTTATTGGTCTTACCTAAGGATCCTTCCCAAGGTATAGTTTGTAATATCTACTGCAACCTAAAGCTTGAGGTACAGCTAAAACGGGAGAAACAATGATAAACAAGGGTCAATCAATCACAAAGGTCATTGCACAGAGCTCAATTTTATGTGATTAGGTTTGGATAAAAACCTGGTTCAAATGACTTGGTGGACGCTCAAGGAATATTCTAATTTATTGAATGCTTCAGTTTACGCAAAAAGAACCTTGTTTGACTTAGAGTGAATACAAAGAAAGGGGTCCAGCAATTTTTGCTTCAGGCAAAATAAAAGTACCGAGATTGGGAATGGTAGCAGAATATGTAGAGTAAGAGGAGAGAGGTAAAGAAGAAAGAATTGCCTCAAGTGTGATGAGAAGTCTATGTATTATATGAGACAATGTAATGTGGTTTATATTGACTCATTAATAGAATGTCATCCTGAAAAGTCAATGAGGAATTCTCATAATATCATGGGAGCGTTTCAGTACAACAGCACGATGCTGCAGATGGCCATTGTAGTGTATAGTAGGCTATTCAAGTTCATTTTCGAGTGTTTGTTGATCCAATGAAGGAGTTCAATTAATAGTCAAAAGTCCAACAAGCTAGCCAAAAGTTCTTGAATTATGATGCACTATTAACAGGGGTAACTGCCGTGTCCCTCACATCCCTAGAGCAAAATGACTACCAACCTGATCATCACCGCAAAAAGGGAGGTAGAGTTATATGTCTTGTTAGATCTAGGAGCTATTTCCCAAATAAACACAAGGCAAGGGTCCGCTCCGTGATTTTTGAAAGTTGAAAAAATGCCATTTAGGGATTTAAGGGATATATTTAGTACAATATTTCATCAAAAAGTGCTTTACACACAACAACACAGCTACATCAAATAGAGTTGTTGGTCATAGGGTAATTGGAAATCCAAATTATATTTCAATCCAAGAATTGAGCTTGCGTTTTTAAATGTTAAGGGGAAAGTTATCTATTTGTTAATTTTTTTATTACTGAACCAATCAGTAATTTTGGTGAGTTAAAGGTCCATGGCCCGATCGCTAATAGCCTCGTCCCCAGGGACCCCAGATTTTACCGGAAGTGGTCAACATTTTGGTATCAGAAGAAAACTACTATTTTCTCATTTACCCTGTGAAATCTTAGGGCTAAAGGATGTTTGGTTTGGATGTTATGAGCGAAAATGTACCCCATTTTGGTCGACCAATATTAATTTTACTCAGTACTCCATGGGGATTACAAAATCACGTTTTTAGCTCTCACAACAAAACGGGTTGAAATATCGCCGCGAAAATTTACAGATAGGGTTTTGGGGAGAAGGCCATTCTATCCATATGAAAATCTTTTATACTTAAATCGGGCCATCCCCTTTAATAGTTATTGTTTCTAAAGGTCAGTTTAGGTGTAGGTTTTTGAGACGAAGATGCTGATGTTCAGCAAAAAGAATAAGTTTGAGTGTGTGGGTATCGTTCATATAGAAAATAAAAATTAGTGGGACCAGTATGCAACCTTGAGGAACTCCCACTGTTATTCTTCTAGTTGGCGATTGTGTGGGGTGAGCGCACACAGATTGAGTGTAGCCTGCAAGCTAATTTCTGAACCACTTGTGAAGAATAATATTATGGTATATGCCTTTGAAAGGTCCAGGAAAATTACCGTGGTGTGATTATTGGTTTCGAGGATCCTTGAAAAGGACACGAGGACGGAATGTCTTTCAGAAAGAGTTGAAACATAAGACTAACTTTTAGGTTTGGTATGGATTTCACGTTTTCTACACGAAGAAAATTAGTAACTTGCCAATATCTGACAAAACCTCATATGTAACATTTTCAGGAGACACCCAAACCTTATGAGCAAAATTTTAGGGGCTTCTAACTGAAGGACTGCTTTTTGCTCGTTATATGGCTCTCTCCGTCAGAACTCTTCTTCTACACCCGTTAGTTCTAACGTTGAATGCCTTTTTGGCAAATAAAGGTGTGCTTGGTGTCCGTATGCATGCATGTTATTTTTATTTTGTTGTTTTTGTCCCAAACTTGGAATGGGGGTAATTTGAGGTAGGGTTACATAATAGCCTTTTTTAAACCAGTGAACCGCATCAAACACAAATTGGATTGGTTATACAAAAATAGCTCATCATTTACAACCTGTTATGCATTTATTTTGGGACAGTATGTAAATATTAATTTTGGTTTATTGTTGATATGAATACAAATTACAAGCTTGACTTGCGTGTTGTTCCATAGGAATGGGAAGATTTTCTACAGAGTGCTGGGGAATATGGCGTTGTACTTGTTGCTATGGGAACCTACCGTGGTGGAATGGATGACAGTGTCGCAGCTATGTTTACTGGAGCCTTTGCCCAATTACCTCAGAAAGTTATCTGGGAGGTGCGTGGCGAGACGGCGGTAACTGTGCCACCTAATGTGCAGTTAGTGGATCGGATACCACAGAATGACCTTCTTGGTAAGAGCTGCACTTAATACGATATCGAAATGTCTCACTTTTGAATTAACTTTATAGGTTATGTGGTATGACTGATTGAACATCGTGTTATTCCATTAGTTGTTGCGTCATTTTGAACAAAAACCATTTCGTCCATTTCACTTATCACAACTTAAATAAGCAAATACGTGAAAAGATCATTTTCTAACCGCTGGAGATGGCACGACTCAGTGACGATTTAGTGATGTCATTGAAACGTTTTCCTGCATTCATAGTCCGTCAAGAAGGACTCGAACGCGCCACCACGGACGAAGCGACCGAGCGCGGCCCTCGCTGTCGCGCTCGATGGCTAGGTCAGTTGAGGTATTTTCTGTCACCCAGTGAAAACGACGCTAACAGAGTGTGAGATTAAAAGTCAAAATGTCAATTGTTTGATATACCCCTTACGTCCCTAGAGGGAAATGACTATGAACTTCCTTATCACCGCAAAAAAGGGAGATTGCGCAATTTGTCTTGTTAGATCTAGGAGGACTTTCACCCTAAACACAAGGGAAAGGGTCCACTCCATGATTTTTGAAAAATGGGAAAAATGGCATTTAGGGATTTAAGGGATATATGAATCTGTTTCAGATCAGCATTACCCTTAATTTCCGAAGGCTGGCCTCATGTTTAATACTAATGATATCACAGACTTGTTATTGTTTGGTCAATCTACACCGTTACTTTGGTTAATAGTTTTAAATCAAGTTTGTGAATACAAACTAAGACAAACACAACAACCACCAAAAAACAATCTATTTTCAGCTGCGAGGCGTGATCTTAGTAGAAGGCGAATGATCTTGCCATATTTTCAAGAAAACAAAATTGCATTATTGGACTCTTAACCCCAATACAAAGTTTAGGCGCTTAATGAGGGTAGTCTGATGTGTATTTTCTTGCTATCAAAGCCAGATTTCAACTCGATCACTACGTCTGTGCGTCTAGAGGCAGATAAGTCCCTTCATTGGTTTACCGCGTCTTAGTTGGGTCATCTGCAGTAATTCCGTGACCGTTGAGAGCAGAGCTTTCTCAGTGGATTATGCCAAAAATAGTCAAATGTCAAAGGTCATTACCAAAGGTTAAATCTTTAATATTGCACCGATTTCTTTAAAATGGTCTCATATTGTTACCCTTTCCACAGGAATTGCAACAAAAGTAGTTGGCACTCTCTTTTTTATTTGGTTATCGAGATAAATGACAAAAAGGCCAATGCCATTGACCTCTATCGATCCCTGAATTTCGGAAATATCTCCATAACCCTACATTGTTGATCGTACAAACTATACCTTTTCAATCCTTGTAACAAGACGAACACTTTTGTTACCTTTATACAGAAATCCGGGTATTTTTCATTTTGACCATTGTACTATGAATTTTGCCTCCCTCCCATATTCCGCCCACTTTTTTACGCGGGCACCCTCGCTAAATTTGTTTATTAACCTAAAGTCCACTGAGAAATGATGTTCTGCTCTCCACGTTACTGAATTGCTCTAGATAACCCAACTATCTGTGTACCTGTCTCACTGACATGATATTAGATGCAACGTCACAAGTTATGTTCTGTCCACAATACTGATCAATATTTAACTATTTAAAATTAAATTTGTTTTTATAGGCCATCCCAATATGAAAGCCTTAGTCACCCATTGTGGTACAAATGGTGTTTGGGAAGCAATTTACCACGGCGTACCAATGGTAGGGATACCATTACTTGGTGATAACCCGTACAACGCAGACAGAATCGTATCAAGAGGAATAGGGGTGAAATTATACACCACCAATCTAACGAGTAATGCATTGGCAAAAGCTATACGTAAAGTTATAGACGACCCTAGGTATTAACAATATAATAATTTCTGTACTAGGAAGTCTTAGGCGAGGCATGTGTGTACCTACCAGAAAGTGTGGTAGGATGGATGTGCGCAGTTGAGTGTCTGTGTGTGAATGACTGGATCTGTGAGCGGATATGTGTGTGGTGGCGCGGGTGATGAGTGACTCAGATATATTTTTTGGCGAAGTAAGTAATTTTTAAAAATAGTATGAAGAACACTAAAAGAAGTAACCTAAAATCCGGAATGCTGCATTGAAATGCTAACGTTGTTTGTTTTTGAAACAGAAGTTATTACCCACGATCCCAGAGTGCAAAAAATGATTTTGATGGCCATGTCCTTTAATATGGCGGATTTTAAAAGAAAGTTGGCTGACCACGATTAGCTTGCCGATTGCCCCCCGAGGAATACCAGACACAGAACCCTCAAATAACTCCATCAAAATGACAATAATTGAATTGTTGGGTTACTCTAAATGTTCACGGGAGAAAAGTTGCAGTGCTTGTGTGGAACGGTAATGAGATAACGTTCAGGGAAGATGAGAGTAAGTTCCATCGCTGTGGATTCGGGAAATTGATGGCACAGTGAAAGTGGCACGTGGTTACTTGAAAAGAACTTTTTAACATACTCGTGGCATTTACGTTGCGTGGAGTGTGAATAAGTATTCAGATATGATTTGCGAAACCACGATTAATTTTCATGCAATTACAATGCGGATGCTCTCTCCAAAATCCGATTTTTTTTAAAGGGACCACTGTCTTCCATTGAGTAGTCATTCTGGTCAACACAAGCACTGCACTTTCTCCCGTAAAAAATATTAGAGTAAATCCTAACAATCCCGTACAATTCATTCACCACTTATTTTGGAGTCATTTGTGGCGTTCCTGTGTATTCCTTAAGTGGTGCAATCGACAGTTACCGATCGACCAGCTCTTTAAACAGCATATTCAGGGAAAAAATGGCATTCAAATAAAAATGTTTTCGCAAGCTAGGATTCTGGGGAGGGAATAACATTTCTTTGAAAAACACAAACTTGAATTAGGCGCGCCATTGTGTGTTTAAGAACGCTAGCACACTTGAATGAAATCATTTTGTGATTATGAATTTTTTCGATTTGGAATTACTTTGTCCCGTGTGTGTTATGTGTTTGCTTTCTTATTTTGAGCAACAAAATCCAGTGTGAAAATTAATCGTTAATTTGAACGTCAATTTTTCCCTCTAGTTTTGGACACAAAGCACAATTCACCAAATTTTGGGAGGGGGCCTTCTATAATGAAGTCATAGATTCGCACACCAGCGGGTTTCCCAGCCGGGATGTGGAGGCAGCGCGCACCCACCGAGCGTTTGCAAAATTATACAAACTCAGCCTACTTTTACTAAATCAGAGGCCGTCTCCCCGGTTGAACGTGTTACCAAAAAGAGTTAGGGTTGTGTTCATTCAAAAGTTCATCAAAAATTCAAGGAAACATGAAACAAAGATAAAAAAGACAAATCTCTCTTTTTGGTCATTGTAAATGATTCCGAGCAACGTGGCAAACTGTAGTCATCTTTTTGTTTGTAAATTGCACGCTTAAGTATCAACCATTTTTTTATACCCATCTATTGAAAAAAGAAAGAATATAAAAAATTAAAAAAAAAAAAAAAAAAAAAACAGAAGAAAGAAGACGAAAAAACAAATAAAAAACGGAATAAGCCAAAAACAAAAAAAGAGTCGGGTCAAGCCGAAGCCCAAAGAACAAGCTCGTGGGTTGTTGTTTTTTTCGGTGTGCGGACATAAAATACAAAAATATTCTAAAGTAGATGTGGCATTTTAGTTATTCTTTCATTTCATTTATTTTTTTGTTTGCTGTGTTTTCTTTACAGGTCACAAGATCACGTCAAACGCATTCCGCGTCTTTCGAGATAATTACCGTTCGCATGTTCAAGTAATTAGGATTGGAGGAACATATATTCGTCACCGCGGCAGGAGATATAGTTCCCCTATACAACCCTAGACTTGAACTTTTTTCAAGTATCTACATATAAATGTGATGTTTTCTTTTTTGTGGTGACTTTCATTACTTGGTATATCTTATTGTTGATGTAAATCATATTTTCCGAGGCTGTCAGCATTTATGTGACGTCAAAAATCTTGAAATTGATTGGTTGGCTAGTGGCAAATATTTGTTTGTGTACTTGACTTAAAATCACTTGTAGTCAATTTAAAGGTTTAAAGTTAGACCTTTACGAATCGATTATTTTCAAGATTAAAGCTTTTGTTGTAACTGTAAATACATTTAAAATGAAGAGATTACATACGAATATAATATCCAATAATTATACAGATACTTATAAAGGGGTTTGAAATGCAAAAGGAATATGAGTTGGATGAAAGCGTGTAAAACAATTATATTGCTTTAAAATTATATTTTTTTTACAATGCATACTATCGTGCTTAATTGGGCGCATATGCTTATACATAAGACTTTAAATTGACAGTTAATGATGCCAATGGCTAATGAACACAGAAAACTTTATCAAGTTTCTTTTTGCTGTCAAGTATATTATTAAATTTAGGTATTGTGCAGTTGTTCTCGGAAAGACGGATAATTTATTGGTATTTGATGCTTTATATTAAAAAGAGAAAAAATCTCAAACCCGTCTATGTAGAACTATACGTTAATAAAATATTAACCGCTCGTGTTGATATACAGAACCACTTTGTCCTATCTTGTGTTATCGTATTCACTGACATACTACTAAAATCCAGAACCAATTAGTTTTCATATTAAAGCCCAATAACGGGCACATTTGTGAAGCGCGCCCAAATTTCAAAATTAGGATTTTTCACGTTGTTTTGGTTATTGTCTATTAAACTATACTGCGAGCAGAAATGCTCAAAAAATGCTTTTTTCTATAAAAAGAAAACGATTAATTTGAATCGGTCCTGGTTATGTAACGGCGCCGGGAGCTGGAAAAACGCCAAATTTATGTCTGTACATGATGAAATAGTGACAACTCACAAAAATGACCATATAAACTTGACTCCTGAACCGACGGAACCACGATGGAACGGACGTTTCCAACAGAACGTTTTGAATTATTTCGGAGATCTCCGATAACACATTTAATTTTAGAATAATTAATTACTCGGAGATCTCCGATATTAATTATTCTAATTCTTCTTATTCGACACAGAAATAATATTAAGCTCTACCATTCAAAGTATCCGCTTACTACTCTTAAGCAACTTTGCAAAACTCTCAAAATATTCGAAAATAGGGAGCGCTCTTCAAAGAAATGATTGCTTTAAGAACTTCAGACTTTCTTGTAAGCCTGCATGATAATTGAATGATAAAACGACTGTTCCATTGACGAATAGTGCTCGAGGTACCTGATATCGAACCTGTATTGCTTGAATTTCGTTTTTTCCGGGTTTGGACCTTCGAAGCAATCGAACGCGCAGAGGGGGCATACTCTCTTAAAATGAAAGCGTGAAAAATCACTCTGAATTTCGATTAATTTTAAATTAACTCTAATCGAGTGGCTCAAAATGCCACTCTTCTTCGGACTGAAGCCCACTCTGAACTCTTATCGACCGGATTTTAGCTCTAAAAGAGTGAGAAAATGCTCACTCTTTTTCGGAGTGAACTAATAGATAATCAGAAACGCCGCAAATCGCGTGATTATTTTCGAACAACATTGCGGACGAGTTAAGTGAGACCGTCAGCAAACGGTTGAACGAAGTTGAAATAAGTGAAGAAATCATAGATATCTTCACGGGTGAGTATATTGTATGTGTCGGTCACAGTTCATGACATTTACAGACAAAGTGTGGAGAAGCATTAAATGTTATTTACTGTATTATCACTCGTACATACGGTAGTCTGCGCCAGGCTAGGCTTACACATGTACGAAAAGCACAATCATGCATGTCGGGCATGCATGCCATGATCATAAACGGCATGCATGGCACAATCATGCATGTCTCACTGAATCATGCCAATGATGCGACACAATATTCATCATGTCCCGAGGCTATGAATTAGGACAGACACTACAATATAATCACCAAACAAAACAAATTCACAAAGAATCACAACTCTATAAGAGGGACTAGTTACTCTAAAATGGAGTTATCAGTTCACTCTTTCCTTAGAATTATTGTTCACTCTGTATTTTGGTGGGAATCACTCCAAAAGACTGCGTCACTCAGCTGGCTCTTTTTCGGAGTGAGATTTCACTCTTTTAGAGTGGTTTTTCACTCTTTTGTTTTAAGAGAGTACGGTTTCGTACATGAAAAAAATGCAAAAAGAGAATGGCAGGCATTCTGGGGCAAGATCGTTTGAACGGCCGGGAATCAACCGTGTGCTTCGAACGAGGGTGCAACAGTTAAGAGATAAAGATATTCAAAAACAGTCAAAAAAGACGTGCTTACAATGAGTCAATGTCAAACTCCAACGGTCTTGATAGTTAAAATGGTGCTCTCAACATTTATGAAGGAATCTAATTTTTGTTCGAGAACCGTATTTACGTGCAACCAATGGCGATTCAAATGGATCTTTAGTGTCCTACCCCTGGAAGAATGGCGATCGCTTGTCAAAGCACAAAAAAAGGGGAAGGGGAAGGGGGTTACTCTTTGCAAGGAAACAACCTCATGGTGTAAAATTTTATAGGGTGTCAGTTCCTATGTGTACGGAACAGCTCATCTTCTTGCCTTACGAGACAAGTTTAAAGGTGCAACGAGAGGATTTTGGTGCCCCATCTTGTGCCATATGTGGTGATTTCATATAGATTTCATATAGCTTACAGAAATGCCTGACAGTTTAAAAACCAAAGCTGATTTTGATTTAATTTATGTGAAACATGGTGAATTAAAAAAAAATCATAATTTTTGTTACATACATGACAGACATACATACATACATTTAAACACAATCATACATCTATACATCATACATACATACAGACAGAGACAGACAGACAGACATAAAAAAAAACACTTAAACACGCTTTCCACCAAAGGCTAAAGAGCTTACAACTAAAACACATCATTTTACCGGTTCTAGAATAGATTACACAACAATGGAATGCATCATGAACATAATATTAAACAAGGGCATAACACAATGTATTTCGAAAAATTTACCAAGAGCAATAAGGTAAAACAGCATAATTGTTCCAAAATACCAAACAAATATGTTATCATAAATAAGCATACATACAAAAATTGTTTATGTTTCAAAAACATTGTGTATGGGTGCTTGTATTGTTGTCCCCACAATACAAGCACATAAATCGTGCCTTTATATATCACGTTTATAGGATGTGTGAATTGGTTACAATTTGTATACAGATGCTTCTTTCCAACGTCTGGATAAACCATTTGGTCATAAACCATCTTTGACATCATGGTTTATCTGCTGGAAAATCTACCACATGATGAAACGCATAAGATTATGTGATTGTTAATTCTGCGGTCAAGATACGTGTAGAAAACAAGTTGAAAAGTTAGAAAGTATAAATGCATTTACATATTTATAAAGCTAACCTATGGGACATTGGTCCAGAAAAGCCCCTTTGTCGCATCGCATATGAAGCGTTTAAGGCCATTGAGTAAGAATAGATTACAAATGGTGTTTATTTCTCAAAATGGCGACTAGCTAGGGTTTGGATTGTGGAACGCTTCGAAGAAGTTGTTGTGGTATGTCACGTATTTAAACATATATAACACAATTTGATGTACTTGAGGCAGTCACATAGTTTTTAAATACAAAGTTGTGGGCTCAACAAGCCGGTAAACCATGGACGCCGTTTGTTATTTAAGTAACATTGGTTGTAAAGATATATATGCCTATGTGGTCATTTAGAAGTGGCTTTACGTTGAGAAAAAAGGAATGGTGACGTAACCAAATTATATGAAATATAATAATTTTTATTAAAAGTATTGGAAATTTACAAAACACATTCGCGCCCCCAAAAAATAACACACGGCAAAATCCCAGTCTATACCAGGGTGTCCCAAAAAAATGGCAATCCACGGCGTTGGTGCTATAATTTCAAAATTAATGAGATATTTAAATTTTATAACATAACTGAATGAACCGAACTTGTTTCGACCACCCTTTCCAATATTGTCCGTACGGTGCACCATGTTTTTGAAAACAAGGCTATTAGGTAACCGCCTGTCATATACCCCATTCCAAGTTTACGTTAGATCGTGAAGCAGGTTCACCTTGAAAAGTTGATAAATGTCTTTGAAACTTACAAAAATCTGACTGGTAATATCCTGTTTTTTTAATGTTGAAATGTTGCGAGATATCGGTACGGCCCTATCCTTTTCTCCAACATACTGTTCAAATTGTATCTGAGTGATTTCTGTTTTTAGAACCAAGGCGATTACGTAAGTAAGCCACAATTTAAGTCCATCCAAGTTTGACTGATGATAATACCACAAAACAAGGGCTGCTAAAGTATGCAGGTGCCTGATTATTGTTTTTCTCATGTCTCTTTCTTTATCTTACTACTTAAGTTGGGTTCAATTAACCACAGTATAAATCTTGTAAACTAAATGTTTTAAATTAAAAACATTTAAAGACAGATGTCTTGAAAAATAGGGAAATGATCTCTGTCAAAATGACAAGTTCTGACATGTGTTTGAGTAACTCAAGTTTGGTTTCAGTGGTTTATTTGTGTTGTTTGTTGTGTTATCAAATGGTCCATATTATACACAGATTATATATTATATGGACTTAAACATCCATTCATACCATTTCCATTATTGGTATTTAATCCCTCCGCTGCAATTGCAATATTCACGCGGACTTGGCAGACACACTGAAGATAAAACATTTAAGGGGGGGTAGGGGGTATGGAATATGAAAAAAAATTGTTTATCCAGAAAATGAGATAATGCAATGGATAAATTGTGTAGACTGTAATCTACAAAATGCATTTTATTCGATCGCAACGGGACATTCGGTTCCCGGATATGGTGATCAACGTCAAGTAGGTACAGCGAAATTTGCCAAAAAGCATATCTCCTATTATTTTTCACGGGAAAAATTTACAAGGGGTTAGATTTAAGATATTTAAAAAGTATTATTTATTGAACTCTTAAACACATCAGTGGGCTAAGTTGAAGCTATATAATTTTATATTATCCTTTCCATAATTAAAGTTATTTAAATGTCACTCGGGGTAAGTGATTTTTATGTATTTTATTGTTGTCTCACCCTGCGATATTTGATGAAAATTATTTTAAAAATTAATTACAGGACAATGGATGCACCTATTTCGATGATTCTTCATTAATAATTATGGATAATCCGTATAAATGAAATTTAAAAAAATAATTCCATATTGCACATCAAAAGCGCCCTCAATTTTGTCTAAATGTTTCGAGGCCTATAACCCGTTTCGGTAAATAATACGCAAACATCCAAAACGAGAAAGAACGTAAACTAGAAAACGCTACATGCTATGAACATGAAAAGTTGGCGCAAATATTAAGCAACATATAGGCGGAGTGAAACCATGAAGGCCGCGATTTTCAAAAATTGTGTTCCAAATTCAAATTACGGCCATGAAATTATGCGATTTGTCGATTGCCGGGTGCACTGGGCAACGGTTATTAAAAAAATCCGGCTTCATGGTTTCACTCCTATTTACCTCCTGCATTGTCACCCAAGGTTTTCGTCCCAGTAGCATGTTTATTATTTAGTTAATTCTTTAGGTTTAGCCAATCAGAGGCCTAACATGTATATACCACTATTTAGAAAAGTAAGAAAAATGCATTTCAAAGTTCAATGCTTCAGGCCCCATACCCCCATTAAGTTAGGGCAAGTCGCGAAAGTTACTATTCTCAATAATGAGTACAGGAAAATACTGACAGGGACGATAAAAGACGTGGATTAAAACCAATAAGTACAAATATTTTAGTATTAAATAATTTTGAAATTATAGCCCCAACCATCCATATTTGGGTGTTAATCCCTCCGCTTGCAATTTTACATTATTCACGCAGGTTTGTCACACCCACTGGAGGATAAATTTTGGCAAAGTTCGCTAGTTACTATTCTAAATATGAGTTAGAGCCAAAAATACTGTACAGACTATAAAAGGAGGGGACATAATAAAACAATGACGACAAATATTTAGTAATTTTTTTTTTTTTAAACAATTTTAACCTTTTTGGCAAGAGATTTTGTGTAGGGAAGACATTTTATTCCACTTTTCAAGGTGAACTTGTTTCAACGATTGAACGCAACTGGGAATGGGGTAATTTGACAGCGGGTTACATCATAGAATTTGTTTTCAAAACGAGTGAACCGTATCAGACAAAAGTTGAACAGGGAGGTACGAAACAAGTTCGTCATCCAGAATCTGTTATAAAATGTGCATCAGTTTCAGTAATTTTGAAATATAGCACCGGATGCGAGGATTGCATTATTTTGGGGACACCCTGTATTCTATAACATACTTGACCGGGGATTATTGCAACCCTCCCAATGTGTGTAAATCGCAAAAAAATCCACCTTAAAATTTGTCTAGGTCATTGGGAGATGAACGAGATAATAACAATTTGAAAACAATAGCAGTAATAGTATAAGATTAATCAAAAATATGATCTGACTTTATACTAGAAACATTTTTCATAACTTGTGTTAATCGTCGCGGGCGGGAAAAAACCTCATGTGTGCATTGCCTTTAAAAGCCAAAACCTCACAGTAGTAAAAACGTTAACATGACAAAACCTCAGATGTAACATTTTCGAGAGACACCAAAACTGAATAATTTTGCTGTAATGCTTTGCACAAGAAAGTTTCCCTTTCTAAATATATTAGGTAATTATTTACTCCAGATTTGAAATAATAGGCCATAAGATTTACTATCCATGTTTGGCATGAAATTCAAGCTAGAACTGAGGTAACAAAAAATGCACATATGAGGGTTTAGGCATTGGGGGCCCACTTGTACATGTGTAGCTTGATATTTAACATCTGGAAGTTACATATAAGTTCTTTCCCGCCCCGCGACGATTGTTGGTTTTTTTCGCTGAACTTTTAACTTAATTTAACAATAGGAATCCACTGTAACGTCAAACAATATGTAATGCATGTGAAATCTTATTTCAATTGCATCTCTATTTTAAGGCCAACATCAACCTCCTTTATCTGATATTACTTGCAGGTCAATTTCAGTTCATAGCTTTACGTACAACTTGAATTTTATAAGAATGAAAGGTTATCACACAAACTGTAGGTATACACTACAAAACACATTACGAGGAAATATAACATGAGCTGTAAAGGCTGACTTTCCCAAGGTTGGCGACCTTAATTTCCACAACTTTGTAATAACATTTCTGGATCCGGGATTTTGTTAACACCAAATCATACGGTATATTATATATACATATTTGTGATACATTCAAAAACTACAAAATCGTTCTTGTTAGGAGAAGGGTATTTAGTTGACGGACTGTGTGACAATTTCAGATAAAAATGCGATTAAGTTTTTGTCGCTCCGTTCGGCCGGGCTCGGCGTTCGCTATATTACATATATTACGTCCATACTTGTAGTGTGAGCACTCTCGGAATATTTGAGAGTTACAGACCCATGCTGGTAATGCCTTTAGTCGTGACACAGAACTTGATGTACATACAGTTATTTGGGTTAGACCAAAACCATGAGACATCATCGGATAGTATACCGAAAATCGCACATCTGCGTAAAGTCTTGCAAGCTGGTTAACTTACGCGGTGAAAGAACCGAGTGATAAAATCCCAATATCCAAATATTGTGTCCAATTATCCAAATTAATGCTGGTAAAAAATAGTGTTAAAGCTTGTGACATCACGATCTGTACATTGCAGTCTTATACCTCATCTATTTGTGTTATGGGCTTGGTGAAATCGATTACAAATTACCCCATTCCAAAATTGCCTTTTGAACTTGTGACGGTAGTAATTCGTAAGCGGGAGTGGATTGTGCAAAAATATGGAAGGTGTCGAATAGGTTATGAGCCATTTAATTTACGGTGTTGCAGGGGCCGGCCAAGTTGTGGTGGGGTGAGGGGGGGGGGGGGGGGTTTGCGGGGGGGGTTCAGGGGCTCTGCTAAGATCCAGGGGGTAGATTGATGAGATTTTTTTTATCCCATGTGTTAGAGTAGTGCATTTTCAAATAAAAAAGTGCCAATTAGGCCTGACGAATAGAAAACCCCCACCACCAATACTTCGTTCTCAGTGCTATCATTACGTTTACATGTACACTATATAACTACAGAAACAAAAAAATGGAATTAGGGCTTTTAATGACTACATGGCTAACACAGTTGCCATTGAAATTGGCATTTGCGTCGTTATTCAATTATGCTGATCTACATCGCTCATTCCTTCAAAAGAACAAACTGAAATTAAGCCTACGAAGAAAGCATATCGCTTCATTCAAAAGACAGAGCCTTGTCATACAAATACTTGTACCCAAATAATTGCAGAAAAAAAACCGGATTAGGCTGTTACATTAAATACTGATACTACACTGCTAAACATTTTCAATTACATGCGTCATTGTTTCAATTTAATGCTGTACCCACGTCGCTCATTACATAAACAAAACTCGAATTAGGCTGACGGAATAGAAAACATATTGTCGTGATCTAAGGACAAAGCTATCATACATATACATGTACACAAATTAAATCAAAAAACGGAATTACACTTTTACATTAATACTAAACTACATAGCTAACATTTTAAGAACACAAAACTGGAAATTAGGTCGGACGAAAAGGACAAATATCTTGCTTCGTTTTGAAGACAAAAACCTTATCATGAACACATAATACAACTATTAAGGAAAAAAAAAACGGCGATCAGCGCTAACGGGATTACACTAATACTGATAATACATCGCTAATTATATCGTCAATTGACATGCTTCGTTGTGTCAATTATTACTGATACTACATCGCTAATACATTTCAAAAAACAAACCTGGAATTAGGCAAACAGGTACACACATAATGACAGAAACAAATTACATTTCAATTGACACGCTTCATTGTTGTTCAAGTGCTTCGTTATTTTAAAGGCAAAGCCATGTCATAACATATAAAATATTAAATATAAGAAAAAAATAAAAAACTTAAAAAAAGCAAAATTGAAAAAAATCAATTTCTTATTTTGGCATAAAAAAACTATAGCTTCGTTCTCTAAAGACAAAGCAATGCCTTTTTTTAAGTCAAAAATCAATATTTATGGGTTGATGATTCCTCTCTCCCTCTTTAGTTCTGTTAAGACAAACCCAAAGGAAACTGCAATTTGGCTCGAAAAATAGCAATGAGAAGTAACGAACAAAAACAGTCCTCATCATCATCATCAGCAGAAGCCAGCAGCAGCAGGTAAGCATAAGGCAGCCAGCATGCAGCAGCCAGCAGGCGGCTGATCCATCAGCATGATACCAGCACCCAAGGAAGCAAGCAGCAGGCAGCGATCATCAAGCCCATCATATCATCCATGCATTCATTCAGCCATCATCATGGTATATCATATTCATTCATTCCATTCAGCCACGCAGCCATCTCCTCTGGACTTGATGAGATAATACAGAAACAAAACTGGAATTATGCATTTTTCAAAATCCAAGTCTATTTGAGGTGTGCTTTCCCAAATCCTTTTTAGTTTGTTAAGACAAACCCAAAGAAAACTGCAATTTGACCGAAAAATAGTAATGATTTTAATGCAACGAAAAACGATGCATCCATCATCATAATTGATCCTGATCATATCATCATCATCATCATCATAGTCAAACATTGGTGTCATCGTCGTCATCTTCATCGTCGTTGTCGTTCATCATTGTAGTCATCATCATTATTAATTCATTCATTCAAGTGCACTTCACCTTCCATTTCGGATATCAAGTTACTTTAAAGATCTTAACCAGTTCATTTATCTTCATTATTTATTTACAGATCGCGTCAACGGTTGTATAATTGTGCCAATGGATTCATCCTATAAACTCCTGTATTCACCAGTTTGTTGCTGCAAGGTCACGGTGCAAGAGAACTGCATATCACCAATACCTTGTGTCCTAGCGTGTACGCAAACATATCCGGAATTAAAACGTGACCCTTAAAGACGAGGCTGGCTAGTGGGTATAGTGCTGAAACCAAACGATGAATTTAACCACACAAGGGTAACCAAACGACAGAAGGACTGCGGTAATCGACATTCATAAGACTCTAATCTCACCTCAGTATTTCGCAAGTGCATAGATAGTGACACCATATTGAAGAGCATCCACTTTCAAATCATCTTATTTGGACAAACTGTTATTTCACAAAACACATCACTCTGCAAGACTTGTGCGGAAAAGTAGCACGTTTGCTAGTTAGCGAACACGATAACTTGTAAGTTAGAAGAAAAGTGCGCGAAAATCGAAACAATAAAATGGTAAATCGTATTTTGGTAGCATGTATTTTTTCAATTTTCTGGATCTTTTTTACACCACCCAAGCAAAAAACATTCTTGTGTGTTCCCCATATATGGCGAGGAAGGCCCACTGACTTTTGCATGACAAGTTGCAATGGAATTGATCAATCGCGGATATAGCTGTTACAATGCTTATGAAGCAGGAGGTACGAAGGAGGAAGGAAACTAGCGGCATAACCTTTAAGTTTGAATTCTTTGACCTCAAAAATCTTTTCAATAAAATTAAAATTTAAAACGATATTTAACAGATATGTCACGGGATGTTGAGAGGAAATAATGCAGCATGTTTAGGCAATTCACTAAAACTATTTGGTTTAACTGATTGTTCACAACGAGAGTTCCTGGATGCATAAATATTCTATGAGGCAGAACTTCTACGAACTTAAAACAATCCAGCTTCGATTTGGCACTAGTTGATGCAGTCTTAAGGTGCCCAATACTCCAATACCTTTGGCAAACACACGGGGCTTCCCTTACGTTGTTTATTCCCACTGTGTGCTGTCAAGCAAACCGAGTTATTTTATCTGAAAAAAGCATTTACATATTGATCTTTCGTACATGCCAGAACCTACAACAGGTACGGACGGTAGAATAAACCAACAGTGCACGTTCTCTCGTACGTGGTTAATGACTGATATCTCTCAGCATTGTTTTTCCATTTCAGTCTGCCCTTCCAAGAAGTAAAAATCTTTATTGAACCCAAAACGCTAAACTGTACTATTAAAGGTTAGCAGCGTAATGCGGAACGAATCGAAACAAAAAAATGGTGGAAAAGATTTTTTTTAAACTTATAAATCTGGGATAAGTGTGTACGTGTACCATTCCATATAACTGCTTAAAGGTAGAAACAACCTACCAAATAGTGAAAAAATGGAAGTACTTGAGAAAAATGTCTACCGTTCTCCCGCAAATAGACATACAGCGAAAAAATCTACACTAAACAACTTATTGTTGTTTACACTAGCACAGAACAAACAAA
Source organism: Ophioderma brevispina (assembly GCA_023653785.1). Lineage (NCBI taxonomy): Eukaryota > Metazoa > Echinodermata > Ophiuroidea > Amphilepidida > Ophiodermatidae > Ophioderma > Ophioderma brevispina. The sequence goes on along the minus strand of JAMKCH010011933.1, from coordinate 33,450 downwards.
GATCAAGAATGTTTGTGTTTGAGTTCAAAACTTATTGCTCATGGTGCACAATATCAGGCTGAAAATCCGTGTATTAACAGGGAAAGGCTTTTTGATCTCAAGTCGGATTATTTATACGCACGTATAGACATTTAAAGAATCAGATAAAAAAAATAAGTACAGCCTTGTCGTTAATACACGGATTTCAAAGCCAACCACTTGCCGGTTGTTCGCATAGTCCACTCCGTAACAAAAAAATATAAAAATAGAATTGATGATTTTTTCGATGGTTCGGATTTACAAATCCTTGCTAATCCCTTTAACAACATCGATTGGAAGTTCCAAGCAAGCACTTGATGCCTAACTATTGTGCCGGGGGAGGATTGACTACTGGGCCAGCACAAAGTCTCGACCATGTAAGTATAAAACTTTAAAGGTTTAACGAGAGATTTAATAGAGGCATCCATGTAGTGATTTTGTACAGATTAGACAATCAATAGATTTCTTGCCTGTATGTGGCTCCAAAAATGTGTTAAAAAGTGACATAAAGGCGGAAATTTTGTATTTGTCTCTAATCTGAAAATAGAAAAATTAACAATATTGTCCCAAAAGAAGAAATTATTCTCGCTTCAATCCTTTCAGAAGGGGATATTTTTAGGAACACCTTAATCAGTGAAAAACTCCTGCTGCAACTTTAAATATAACCACAATTTGTGTATTCAAATATTTAGAAATACAAGAGCTTCAACGTTTTGGAATATGAGGAAAACGACAGCTGCAGCGCAGCGAGTGCTTACAGTGCGAGAGCTAATTTGCCGCAATTTATGCCTACAAAAAAAACACAACGCTAAGCAAAGTTGAATTCCTTTAAAGAGACATGAGATTTCCAGAAAGAAAGCGCCCCCAAGTTTTCTCGAAACCGGTTTTTTTCATATTTGGAATGCTTACCAAGTATGAGATCCACACCTGAAGTGAATAAGCCGAATACGCGTCTTTATGTAATAAGTGAGATTTGTAGTTCTGTGTGCACGAAAGAACGTCAACAAAACATGGATTTCTATGGGGACGAATTACGGAAGTAGGCAAGTTCAAAACAGGTTTGCGGTTTCTTTTGCACCTGTTGTCCCAATAACTCTTCGAAACGTTCTCGGTAGGTGGTCTCAACCGATCCAGTGAAATTGAGAGGAAATTCGTATCCTAAAAAATTTCCTAATGTAACTTTCTTAACGACTAATACCAAAATCCCTGAATTTTAGAAACGCGCAGTGTGCGTAAAATAGAGATTTATTTTAGTTTGATTACTGTTCCTTTAAAATAATTCACATGAAATTGACGTCAAGTGTAAGAAAACCGGGAGTACGCCATATCGTAGTGTCTAGCTTGCGCCGATAAAACAAAATAGGATAGACCTTGAAGCTTGTAGATGAGGCTATCGGGTAAGCACCACTGGCTGAGGGCCCAATTCGGCTAAAACGTTTTTATATGGAGTGTGAACTGCGGACTATGATGAGATTGCGATGGATTCCGATTGAAATTACGTCGTGTTTACACAATTGACACTAGGGGGAACGACCCTCGTAGTGGGTACAATGCTGAAACAAATGATGCGTACAGCACACAGGGGAGAACACCATAGATGGGCGATGGGAATCTATATCACAGGGCTATCTAGGTCCCGACATCGGCGTGTCGCACCGAGAAGATAAATCCTTCTTACTATTGCGTCAAGTCGCGTAAAGAACTTAATATATGTTTCAGTTTCTAGAAGAGTTCAATGAAAACACAACATACGAAGAAATAAACGTCGGTGACACCCTTTGAGGTAGAAAAATGCCCGGGGACAATGCTTAAGTTGAATGACACATACCATACGAAGAAAAATAAACGTCGGGGACAACCTTTTGAGGTAGAAAAATACCCGGGGGAAAATGTATCGTGTTTATTTGTAGACCAAAATATGTTAACATTTTAAAAGCGTTTCAAAAAATCCTGCCATTATCACTGGCTTTTATATCATTAACACGAAAAGTGCCAAAGCTAAAACAAACTTACGTTAGTGCCCAAGGGGGGGGGGGGGGGTCCTAGGACCCAAACCACGATAACAACTTTCCCGGGAGTTTGATCATGACACTACCCAATAAATGGGGTCACGTAAGAACAACATACCCACAATAAAAATGAAAATCCGAACGGTGACCTATGACCTATGGGCAATGAAAATGTCACTCTACGTTAAAGAGTGGTTCCCACCTTTCCATCCTCAGCAAATCCAAGATAAGGTTTGAACCAAAATAATCTCATTATATCTACTCTAGAATAACAATTAAAAATCATTTGCAAATATAGCCAAATTTTACATCTTGTATTTTTCTCAAAAAACTTAAAATCACCTTATGTTCCCATGACTTACACAGTTAAGAGCATGTCAGACCAAATTAAATTTGATGGATCAGCATATAACAGGTTATTGATTTAAGTATTAGTTAGTATTAATTATTAATTAATGCCTCCTAAGGAGATATATTTAAGCAACTAAATCCCAAGATGTAATACTTTAATTTTTCTTCATTAGTAAAAAAAATCTGATTTTTTTCACTTCCGTTTAGTGCCCAAGGGGGGGGGTGGTGAGTTCCTAGGGACCCAACCTAATATTATAATGAGCCGTGGGCCGGACGGATTTAAATTTTTTGTAAGTTTTTTATTTTTTTCTTTTTAATTAACAATTAGCAAAAAATTCCTTGAAAAATTGATTGACGTAAACTGAGAAATCGCAAAAAAAATCAAATGTGGGTACTATGGAAACCACCACCCCCTTGGGCCACTGAAGTGTAAGCCATAAGTTAATATAAATATGGACATACCCCCATCTTCATTATGGATATATTCGATTGGTTTGTTGACTGTCATACATATGCATTTAAACGGGGAATTCGTGGACAAGTAGCAAAACTGAAATACTGATTCAAAAGCTGTCGCTCGGTCTTATACCTAACCCATGGAAATGAATGATCTCGTGAGCATAGCAAACTTAAGTCAAAGTTAAGATAAGTTTTCTGATGATATCACATATATTGAAATATATGTTATAAAAGATGCAAAATGGTGGACACACAATAGAGGTCCAGATTTCTGACTCCACAATGTTGCGAGTGCGATGGCAGTGGACCATGTGGCAGGATTATTTCATATCACGCGTGTTATTGTAGAGAACGTTTCTTATCTTGAGATAACAAAGCTCACAAGGGTTTCGTCTACATTAGACAGTGCGATACAGTTATTCAAAAATTTAAAAATAAGTAGAAGACAAGCATTAACTTGTATATATGAGAGATATAAAATGATAACTTGGCGAGCTTAAATATCGTCCATGGTTTCAATATGCAACGAAAACTAGAATTAATTATTACAAGGTGAAATCCAAGATGACAAACAAAAAGCGTTTATTGATTTTCAGGTCTCAACAAAAATAGTTCATCAGAGAAAAATTAAGTTAAAGACAAGCCATTGACATGTTTATATGAATGATAATTGAAGAGGATTACTTTAAGATCCAAAAAATTGAAGAAAAAAAAAATCCTTGATTTCGAATCCACAGAATCTTGGAAAATTGGTCAAAAATCCAAAATGGGGATTGCACTAATTATCAGGACCGAAACCCGGTGCTTAGATGAAACCAAATTAGCGAAGGCCTGATATAGGGTTAACCCTGTCTAGCCAGGAAATTTGTAACACTTCTAACCAGCGGGGGTGTAGCATAGCAACCTCCCGTAGATTTTCCATACCGAATATTTGAACCCGATTTGCATCAATGGATAGCTAGGGTCTCCGCTATCCAGTACCAAGGTAAAGCACACAATTTTCCAGCACCTTGTGCCTATGGAACGTCATGATCTACGACCGATCGCAAAATTCGGTGAAATCAGTTTAGTGTACAAAATTGTCATTTTTTTTTTGGCCAAATTAAAGTCACACATTTAACTTAAAAATGAAGTTTTGGCTCAATGACACGAAAACTCTGTCTGTAAGGGCAATTTATGGTGTACCAAGTTACAAAGTTAAAGTATATGTAATTTCAATAACTCTCCTACACCGCAACCTTAAGCGGCTGTCCCTACCCGTTTATTGTTGGTCGATCGAATTGTGTTCGCTAAAATGGCGCAAGGATGTAAAAAAGATTATGTAAAATCAGTTTGCGACACAAATGGAGCATTTAAGTTCCCCACCGGCAAAAGAAAGGAACTCGAGGGAGTTTGCACCCTCATGGTAGATGCCAAAATAGACGAGGTTTAACAAAAGCCGAACCTCAAGTTAACGGTTTCTTTTTTAGTTAACAAAGATTATCTCGATCAAGTCAACAAACCTGAAACCCCAAGCAATGGTCCTTACCGTGGGTTAACTAATTGAACATGAAATAACGGTCATTATTCATGGAGTTTACAAAGCTTTATCTCGGGATAAGGTTCCTTATCTCTATATAAGGAAAGCCCTTATCTTGAGATTTAGCTTTGTTAACTCCAAATATAGGACGTGATTTGGGCTTCAACCTTGTTATCCCCAGTTAACAGATCGTACTGTATTAGTTCAAGGTCTCAAAACAGACCATTCGGGAAATAATGGTTGCTAGAGGATTCGCAAAATGGTGTTTGAGTCGTGATTACATACACGTCGAGCAAAATACGTAAATACGATTCATTGAATATAGGTATTATTTGGAACATATCGTTTATAACTTTAAAATTCAATAAAAGTTACATGGGCCTTTTAACGTTAAAAGGAAACATATGCTAACGTTTTTCTTTAAATAAAGGGCGGCGTTGATTTGGACTTAATCATCGGTGAGGGTTAATATATGAAGAAGCTTTAACAAACCATGAAAAATATCAATTTTGAAAACAATTTGTAAAACTTTGGATATGCTGCTGTTTTCCATAGGAGTGGGAAGGATTTCTACAAAGGCGGAGACGGAGAATATGCGTCTGTACTACGTGCTATGGGACTCCTAAATTCGGGGAAATGGATGAAGATAGTGCAGCCATATTGGCTAAAGCCTTTGCCCAATGTACCTCAGAAAGTTATTTGGGCGTTGGCGTGGCAATACTGCGGTGACTCTCTCACCTAATGTGAAGTTGGTGGATTGGATACACAGAATGGACCTTCTTGGTAAGAAACTCCATTTAATACGATATCAAAATGTTCCGCTTTGATTAATATATTCAGGTTAAAGCACCCTGTTAGTACTCATGATTGGTTGACCTTTCATCAGGGGACTGCAATTATTTCAGTTTGCTATTGTCCCGGGCGTGTTAAGGTGAGTATGAAAGCGAAAAACTTTGTTTCGCAAAAAAAATTATGTGTGTTTTGATTTTCTATTGTTCTTGAAGCCGAAACAATTTACTGGGGACTGATTGCACAATAATGACGATATCGATGGGGAATGTTGCCGTATGAGCTCGTGTGTGTGCAATGCGGTCAATAAATGTGAATATTATTACACTATGGCGGCATTTTTATGTTAGTGTCGGGCATTCGCATTCACGGGGCATTGTTATTAAAACAATGGTTGAAATAATGTTTGCTAGGGTGTTTTAGTACGTATATTATCCCTTACGAGGACAACATATTTTTACTTGATTGAAACATAATGCTTTACAGAAGTATGCCTATTTGCGCAAAGACGCCTCGCTCCGCTCTGCGTTGGGCTTCGCCCTTCGACGCGCCTTCGGCAATTCCTTCGCGGCGGTTGGACATAGAATTTTGAGGCCTTGTCCAGCAAAGGACTATGAGTGAATGAGTGTAATTCTGAACAAAAACAGAATTCGTCAGTTCGCCAATAACTATTATAATCTAGCGAATGCATATATTATTTTTGCAAAACCAAAAGTAAATCTTCGATCACACCTAAAACACCTATAGATGATATCTATCGCTCTTTAGCAAAACCTGTTGATAGCTCGTCGGGTTAAGAGCGTTCGTCCATGTAATAAGAAGGTCGGCCCGGTTCGAATCCGGCCAAGAGCACATGGGTTTTGTTCAAACTCTCGTGCGCTGGCCACTCCAGGGAAAAGATTAATAAAATAGAAACACCACATACTTTTGCACCAGTGGGATGGCGCGCACTCAGTGACATGTAGTGGTGATTGTCGCTTGCACAGTTTCTTGTATTGGCTTGTCGTAAACTTGTCGGTGTGAGTTCATGTGGTGTCCGTCGTTGTGCATTGCACACAGGGAGAATTTGGATTTATAATTGTACTGAATAGGACTATATTAATTTACTGTCATGTCATCCAGTGAGTGCCAAGTTGAAAACACATGTACCCCCCCCCAAGTGCGAGTTTTGGATGAGCCTTCCATATGTCAGAGAAAGTCCGCTTTATCATCCAGTTGTAGGTTTGACTACCTAATGAGGATAGTTTTGGAGTTGTATTTAATTTCTTGAAATAGACGCAGTTTTCCAATTATGTCTATAAAAACGAGCCTTAAAGCGATAATAGGACATTTTTAAGAGCGCCCAGTTTCCGGTATTTTTGGATTTTGCAAAGTTGCATGGTATTGAATAGTAAACAATACTGGAAATGGTAAAGCTCAAAAATCTCTATGTGTCCCAAAAGAAGATTTTTTTGCGGATTTTTATTAGAATAATGTAGGAGATCTGCGTTAATAATTCAAAGGGTGCTGGAAAGTCCTTCCAATATGAAAATTATCGGGGAAATAGCGGCCTTATATTGGTACTCGCTCATCCATTAGTGTTCCATTGGTTAAGGGGGTCAAGTTTGAGATCATTTCGTGAGGGGTGGGGGGACACTAGTTTTATCAGAACGGACATGAATTCGGCGTTCCAGACCCATTCATTAAAATTACAAATCAGGGATCTTGATTATAATTACAAAATCGCCTTTCTATGAAATACGCATTCTTTAGCATTGCCACTCGCATTTATAGTTTACTATAGGACAATTACCAACACAACTGGGCAAAATTCTCAAATTTGTAAATGGGGGGGGGGCTCTCTTCAAAATGTGTATTGCTTGAACCATACTAACCATTTACATGAAATTCTGTTTTTATAGGTCATCCCCAAATTAAAGTCTTGTCCACCATTGCGCGTCCAAATGGCTTTGGGAACGTGTTACCACTGCGTACCAATGGTAGGGATACCGTTGGCTTCGGCTGAGGCCGCACAAACGCGGAAAGAATGGTATCAAGCGGAATGGGGGTTGAAGTGAACATCACCACCCTAACTAGTAATGGGGTTTGGCAGAAGCTATACGTAAAGTTGTAGATGACCAAGGTATTTAACACAAGCATGAAATTTCGAGTTCGTGTGTTTTTCTTAATTTTATGTTTTAGTAATGAATCGGACTTCAAGTAAAAAGATAACGAACTGGAACCCAGCATTGGGTGTTACATCCCTTTAGAAGAATTAGGCGAGACGCGCAAGCAATAGATAGATAAAATGATATGGCCGCTGATTACTGTGCCGCGCACAGATATGATTGTGACCGTGTCAACATGAAAAAAAAGTTGACGACGGTACCTGTTGCTATGCATAAATACTCCCATGGTCATTGAGTCCAAGAGCTGCCTAATGTTCACAATGCAACACAAAAGGACCAAAATAATGCAGGACATACAATTTGGGACAACTTTAAAGTAACCCTTTGGGACTTTACATACTGGGACCCAATATGTATTGTTTATTGGCACTATATTGGATTACCACAAAATTGGATAAAAAATATATTGTGCTCATTGGCCCAATATTGGCACAATATTATGTTTGAGAATTCTTCCGTCCCTCGCCTATAATTACTATACCACATGCTGGGAAAACCAATAAAAAAACAACTTCTCAATAATCTACGCTCTATCGAAACTTTGGTGTCCAAATACTTCAACACTTTGGATCAATCCCCTTTAACTTCCATTGATTTTAAACAGAACGCATTCCTAATGCAGGTTATGTCTGTGCACCTGGTAAAAGAGACAGTATTCAGCCGCATTGCGTACACGAACCCACTTAGGGTAAAACCCGTCTTGTTATTCATTAACATGTGGCGCCAGGGTCGTGCGAATACCACGGCATAATGCCGCGTGACGGCCAAGTTAGGCTAATATGTTTGCAAGATGGTTTCAACTTACGCGGTGAAAGAACCGAGTGATAAAATCCAATATCCCATAATACATTGTGTCAAATTATCCAAATTAATGCTGGTAAAAAATAGTGTTAAAGCTTGTGACATCACGATCTGTACATGCAGTCTTAATACCTCATCTATTGTGTTATGGGATATGGTGAAATCGATTACAAATTACCCCATTCCAAATTTGCCTTTTGAACTTTTGAACGGTAGTAATTCGTAAGCGGGAGTGATTCGTGCATAAAATATGGAAGGTGTCGAATAGGTTTCTGAGACCATTTTCATTTACGGTTTTGCATGGGCGCCGGCCTAAGTTGTGGTGGTGGTGATGGGGGGGGGGGGGGTTGTTTTTTTTTTTTTTTTTTTTTTTTTTATCCCATGTGTTAGAGTAAGTGCATTTCAAATAAAAAGTGCAATTAGGCCTGACGAATAGAAACAATACTTCGTTCTCATTGCTATCATACGTTTACATGTACACTAATAAATACAGAAACAAAACTGGAATTAGGCTTTTTACTGACTACATGGCTAACACTAATTGCATTTCAATTGGCATGCGTCGTTATTTCAATTATTGCTGATACTACATCGCTAATTACATTTCAAGAAACAAAACTGGAATTAAGCCTGACGAAGAAAGCATATCGCTTCATTCAAAAGACAGAGCCTTGTCATACAAATACTTGTACACAAATAATTGCAGAAACAAAACCGGGATTAGGCTGTTTACATTAATACTGATACTACATCGCTAATAACATTTTCAATTACATGCGTCATTGTTTCAATTAATGCTGATACCACGTCGCTAATTACATAAACAAAACTCGAATTAGGCCTGACGAATAGAAAACATATTGCTTCGTGATCTTAAGACAAAGCCTTATCATACATATACATGTACACAAATTAAACGAAAAAACTGGAATTACACTTTTTTACATTAATACTAATACTACATAGCTAACATTTTAAGAAACAAAACTGGAATTAGGTCTGACGAAAAGAAAATATATTGCTTCGTTTTCTGAAGACAAAACCTTATCATGCACACATATATACAAATAATTAAGAAAAACGGAGATCAGGCTAACGGAGATTACACTAATACTGATACTACATCGCTAATTATATTTCAATTGACATGCTTCGTTGTTTCAATTAATACTGATACTACATCGCTAATTACATTTCAAAAAACAAACCTGGAATTAGGCAAACATGTACACACATAATGACAGAAACAAATTACATTTCAATTGACACGCTTCATTGTTGTTTCAATTGCTTCGTTCTCTTAAAGGCAAAGCCATGTCATACATATACAAATAATTAAATATGAAACTGGAATTGGGCCCCACAAAGAGAATTGAAAAATCAATTTCATTATTTTGTCATAAAAACATATAGCTTCGTTCTCTAAAGACAAAGCCAGGCCTTTTTTTTCAAAATCAATATTATATTTGGTTGATAATTCCTCTCTCCCTCTTTAGTTCTGTTAAGACAAACCCAAAGGAAACTGCAATTTGGATCGAAAAATAGCAATGATAATGTAACGAAAAAAAACATCATCATCATCATCATCATCATCATCCATCATCATCATTCATCATCATCATCCATCATCATCATCCATCATCGTCATCATCCATCATCATTCACCCATCACCATTCATCCATCATCATTCATCTATCATCCATCCATCATCATCATCCATCATCATTCATCCATCATCATTCATCTATCATCATTCATTCATCCATCAGCCATCATCCATCATCATCTGTACTTGATGAGATAATTACAGAAACAAAACTGGAATATGCCTTTTTTCAAAATCAATTTCATATTTGGTTGTTAATTCCCAACTCCTTCTTTAGTTCTGTTAAGACAAACCCAAAGAAAACTGCAATTTGACCGAAAATAGTACTGATAATGCAACGAAACGATGCATCCATCATTCATCATGATCATGATCATCATCATCATCATCATCATCATCATCATCATCGTCAACCTTGTCGTCGTCGTCGTCATCTTCATCGTCGTCGTCGTCATCATTGTCGTCATCATCATTATCATCATCATCAAGTGCACTTCCCCCTTCCATTTCGGATATCAAGTACTTTAAAAGATCTTACTCAGTTTCATTTATCTTCTATTATTTATTTCCAGATTCGCGTCAACGGTGTATAATTGTGCAATGGATTCATCCTATAAAACTCCTGTTTCACCAGTTTGTTGCTCAAGTCCGGTGCAAGAGAACTGCATATCACCCATAACCTTGTGTCCTAGCTTGTACGCAAACATATACGGAATAAACCGTGACCTTAAAGACGAAGCTATTGGGTATAGTGCTTAAACAAACGATGCATTTAACACACAATGGTGAACACAATACGACAGAAGGACTGCGGTACTCTACATCATAAGACTCTAATCTCACCTCAGTATTTCGCAAGTGCATAGATAGTGACACCATATTGAAGAGCATCACTTTCAAATCATCTTATTTGGACAACTGTTATCACAAACACACATCACTTGAAGACTTGTGCGGAAAAGTAGCACGTTTGCTAGTTAGCGACACGATAACTTTGTAAGTTAGAAGAAAGTGCGCGAAATCGAAACAATAAAATGGTAAATCGTATTATGTTATCATGTATTTTTTCAATTTTCTGGATCTTTTTTCACACCACCCAAGCAAAAAACATTCTTATTGTCCCCCTATATGGCGAAGGAAGCCACTACTTTTGCATGACAAAGATTGCAATGGAATTGATCAATCGCGGATATAGCGTTACAATGCTTATAAGCAGGAGGTACGAAGAGGACGCGAACTCGTCGGATAAACCCTTTAAGTTTGAATTCTTTGAACCCACTTTCACGAAAGCCAAATTTAACGATATTTTAACAGATATGTCACGGGGATGTTTGAGAGGAAATAATGCAGCATGTTTAGGCAATTCACTAAAACTATTTGGTTACGATTGTTCACAAAGACGAGTTCCTGGATGCATAAATATTCTAAATGATGCAGAACTTCTATCGAACTTAAAACAATCCAGCTTCGATTTGGCACTAGTTGATGCAGTCTTAAGGTGCCCAATACTCCAATACCTTTGGCAACACACGGGGCTTCCCTACGTTGTTATTTCCCCTGTGCTCAGCAAACCGAGTTTATTTTATCTGAAAAAGCATTTACCTATTGATCTTTCGTACATGCCAGAACCTACAACAGGTACGGACGGTAGAATAACCAACAGTGCACTTTCTCTCTGTACGTGGTTAATGACTGATATCCTCTCAGCATTTGTTTTTCCATTTCAGTCTGCCCTTCCAAGAAGTAAATCTTTATTGCACCCAAACGCTGAACTGTATCTTATTAACACTCATTTCGCATTGGAAGTTCCAAGCAAGCACTTGATGCCTAACTATGTGCCGGTGGGAGGATTGACTACTGGGCCAGCACAAAGTCTCGACCATGTAAGTATAAAACTTTAAAGGTGTAACGAGAGATTTAATAGAGGCATCCATGTAGTGATTTTGTACAGATTAGACACTCAATAGATTTCTTGCCTTGTATTTGGCTCCAAAAATGTGTTAAAAGTGAACACTAAAGGCTGAATTTTGTATTTGCTCTCTAATATGAAAATAGAAATTTAACAATATTTGTCCCAAAGAAATTATTCTCAGCTCAATCCTTTCAGAAGGGGATATTTTTAGGAACACCTTATAAGTGAAAACTCCTGCTGCACCTTTAAATACTTACCACAATTTGTGGATTTCAATATGATTTAGAAATACAAAGAGGCTTCAACGTTGTTGGAATATGAGGAAAACTACATCTGACGCGCGCGAGTGCTTTACCAGTGCGAGAGCTAATTTAGCCGCACATTTATGCCTACAAAAACACAACGCTAAGCAAAGTTGAATTCCTTTAAAGAGACATGAGATTTCCAGAAAGAAGCGCCCCCAAGTTTTCTCGAACCCCGTTTTTTTTTACATATTTGGAATGCTTACCAATGTATTAGATCACACCTGAAGTGAATAAGCCGAATACGCGGTCTTTATGTAATAAGATGATGATTTAGTAGTTTCTGTCGTGCACGACAGAAAGTCAAAACATGGATTTCTATGGGGGACGATTACGGAAGTAGGCAAGTTCAAAACAAGGTTTGCGGTTTTCTTTTGCACCTGTTTGTCCAATAACTCTTCGAAACGTTCTCGGTAGGTGGTCTACAACCGATCCAGTGAAATTTGAGAGAAATTCGTATCCTAAAAAAATTTCCTACTGTCACTTTCTTAACGACAATACCAAAATCCTGAATTTTAGAAACGCGCAGTGTGCGTAAAATAGAGATTTATTTAGTTTGATCTACTGGTTCTTAAAATAATTCCACATGAAATTGACGTCAAGTGTAAGAAAACCGGGAGTCCGCCATATCTTAGTGTCCTAGCTTGCGCGTAAACAAATACGGAATAGACCTTGAAGCTTGTAGATGAGGCTATCGGGTAGTGGGTACAATGCTGAAACAAATGATGCGTACAGCACACAGGGGAGAACACAATAGATGGGCGATGGGAATCTATATCACAGGGCTATCTAGGTCCCGACATCGGCGTTCGCACACGAGAAGATAAACTTCTTACTATTGCGTTCAAGTCGCGTAAAGTAACTTAATATATGTATCAGTTTCTAGAAGAGTTGAATGAAACATACCATACGAAGAAATAAACGTCGGTGACAACCTTTTGAGGTAGAAAAATGCCCGGGGGACAATGCTTAAGTTGAATGACACATACCATACGAAGAAATAAACGTCGGTGACAACCTTTTGAGGTAGAAAAATACCCGGGGGAAAATGTATCGTGTTTATTTGTAGACCAAAATGTGTCATAACATTTTAAAAGCGTTTCAAATAAATCCTGCCATTATCACTGGCTTTTATATCATTAACACTAAAGTGCCCAAGCTAAAAAAACTTCCGTTAGTGCCCAAGGGGGGGGGGGGTTCCTAGGGACCCAACCCAGATAACCACTTTCCCATGGGAGTTTGATCATGACACTAACCCAAGTAAATGGGGGTCACGTAAGAACAACATACCCACAATAAAAATGAAAATCCGAACGTTGACCTATGACCTATGGGCAATTGAAAATGTCACTCTCCGATAAAGAGTGGTTCCCACATTTCCATCCTCAGCAAATCCAATATAAGGTTTTGAACCAAAATAACTCATTATATCTACTCTAGAATAACCAATTAAAATAATCATTGCAAAATATAGCTAAATTTATACCATCTTGTATTTTTCTCAGAAACTTTAAAATCACCTTATTTTTCCCATAGACTTACACAGTTAAGAGCATGTCATGACAAAATTAAAATTGATGCTATCAGCATATAAAAGGTTATTTGATTTAAGTATTATTTATTATTAATTATTAATTAATTGCCTCCTAAGGTATATATGTAAGCAAATAAATCCCAAGATTTAATTACTTTAATTTTTTTAATTAGTAAAATATCTTGATTTTTTCACTTCCGTTAGTGCCCAAGGGGGGGGGGGGGTTCCTAGGGACCCAACCTAATTATTTTAATGAAGCCGTGGGCGGATTTAAATTTTTTTAGTATGAGGAGAAGCGTATTCATAAATCAGACAATTAGCAAAAAATTCCTTGAAAAATTTGATTGCAAAATCAAAAAAATCAAATGTTGGGTACTATGGAACCCCCCCCCCCTTGGGCACTTAAGTGTTAAGCCACTTAAGTTAATATAAATATGGACATACCCCCATCTTCATTATGGATATCGATTTGTTTCGTTGACTGTCATACATATGCATTTAAACGGGGAATTCGTGGACAAGTAGCAAAACTGAATACTTGATTCAAAAGCCTGTAGCTCGGTCTATACCTAACCCATGTGAATGATCTTCGTAGCAAACTTAAGTCAATAAGATAAGTTTTCTGATGATATCACATATATTGAAATATATGTTTCTAAAAGATGCAAAATGGTGGACACAAATAGGGTCCAGATTTTCTGACTCACAATGTGCATGCGATGCAGTGACCATGTGGAGGAGTCATTTCCATATCACGCTCTGTTAATTGTAGATAACGTTTCGTTATCTTGAGATAACAAAGCTCACAGGGTTTCGTCTACATAGACAGTGCGATCATTTATTCAAAAATTTAAACTAAGTCGAAGACAAGCATTTAACTTGTATTATATGAGAGATATAAAATTACTTTGGAGCTTAAATATCGTTCATGGTTTCAATATGCAACGAAACTAGAAAATTAATTAAAGGCTGAAAATCCAAGATGACACCCATAAAGCGTATTGCTTTTCAGGTGCTCACAAAAATAGTCATCAGAAGAAAATTAAGTTAAAGACAAGCCATTGACATGTTTTATATGAATAATAATTGAATAAGGATTACTTTAAGACTCCAAAATTTGAAGAAAAAAAATCATCTTTGATTTCGAAATCCACAGAATCTTGGAAAATTGGTCAAAAATCCAAAATGGCGGATATGCACTAAATTATCAGGACCGAACCCTGTGCTAGCTGAACCCAATTAGCGAGCCTTATCTAGGGTTAACCCTTGTCTAGCCAGGCTATATTTGTAACACTTCTAACCAGCGGGGGTGTAGCATAGCAACCCTCCCGTAGATTTTCCATACCGAATCATTTGAACCCGATTTTGCTATCAATGGATAGCTACGGGTCTCCGCTATCCAGTACCAAGGTAAGCACACAAATTTCCAGCACCTTGCTTCTATGACGTCATGATATACGACGCGATCGCAAAATTCGGTGAAATCAGTTTAGTGTACAAAATTGTCATTTTTTTTTTTTTGGCAAAATAAAGTCACACATTTAACTTAAAAATGAAGTTTTGGCTCAATGACACGAAAACTCTTTACTGTAAGAGCAATTTTATGGTGTACCAATTTACAAAGTAAAGTATATGTAATTTCAATAACTCTCCTACACCGCAACTTAAGCGGCTTTCCCTACCCGTTTATTGTGGTCGATCCGAATTGTTTTCGCTAAAATGTGCGCAAAGGAAATAAAAAAGACTATGTGTATTATGAACATTTGAATATTTCAACTGACAGTCCTCATTTCATTGCAAAGTTATTAAGCAAGACACTATCAGGGATCACCCGGAAGAGTCAAAATATTGAATTTGCGGGAAATAGCTTAAAATTTAAGGATAAGTCTGTAGAATTATCATTGTTTACCTTTTCCAACTGGAGAATTGCCAGAAAGAGTACTCAGACCGGAACTTTGTAGAAGACGCTTTTTAGTGAAAATCAAGGTCTTGGACTCGGGGACCCCCAAATGACCTTTGATCAAAATTTCATTAAGGAACTTGTGTGGGGGAGTCAAGCTACATCACTACGAGTCACGTATCATACTAGTAATCTGTAAGGAGTAGGGATTTGAAGTATAACATAAGTTGGATGTATTTTGACCTTTGACCCCTAAACCATGGTCATATATGAGTCATAATTGACTTTTATGACCTCTCATCAAGTACTACAGGGTGGGATAAAAAGATTTTCTATTTGACCTTGTTTTAATTTTAACCACGTAAATATGTTTGATCTCTGTGACCCCAGATGACCCCATTTGACCTCTTGCCCCAGCAACTTTTGTATAGGGGCTCAAGCTAATTCATATGCATGAATTACACGATCAGGTTGCTAAATCTGTAGGACAGGATATTGATTTGAATTGTAACGTAATTTTGAAGTATTTTGACCTTTTACCCCCTAAACCATGGCCAAGTGATGAAGTCATCATTTGCCTTTTATTGACCGCGTCTCAAGTCCTATAAGATGGGCTAAACATATTTGTCTATTTGCCCTTATTTAAAATTTTACCACACAGTAAATATGTTGACCTCTGTGACCCCAGATGAACCCCTATTGACCTCTTGACCCATAACTTTTGATAAGGGTCCTAAGCTATTCATAGGCATGACGCACACGATCAATTCTTAGTCTGTAGAGGAGTAGAATTGAGTGGTAACGTAATTTGAAGATTTTGACCTTTGACCCCTAACATGGTCAAGTATGAAGTCATGAAAATTGACTTTTATTGACCGCTCTTCAATTCCTATAAGATGGGCTAAACTATTTTCTATTTTTGCCCTTATTTTAAATTTACACACATAACACTGTTTGGACCTCTTTTACCCCAGATGACCCCTATTGACCTCTTTGACCCATCTTTTTAAAGGGGCTCAAGCTAATCATATGCGGACTAACACGATCGGTTGCTTAGTCTGTAGGAGGAGTAGTGATTTGAAGTGTACGTAATTTGAAGTTTTTGACCTTGACCCCTAAACCATGGTTCAAGTGATGAGTTATAATTGACTTTTATGGACCGCTCATCAATCTCTATAAGATGGGCTAAACAGATTTATAATATGTTATTTATTATTTTAATTATTATTAAACAGATTTTCTATTTGCCCTTATTTTAAATTTTACACAAGTAAATATGTTTTGACCTCTGTGACCCCAGATGACCCAATATTGACTTCTTGACCCATAAACTTTATAAAGGGCTCAAGCTAATTCCATATCATGACTCCACGATCAGTGCTTAGTCTGTAGGAGGAGTAGTGAAATGAAGTGTAACGTAATTTGAAGTATTTTGACCTTTGGACCCCTAAACTATGGGTCATGTGATGAAAGTCACTATGGACTTTTGTTAGTGTTGATTAAGTCCTACAAGATGCAGTTTAGTTTTGAGATTTAAACTAATTCTAGATTGTTTGCATGGTTACGTTGTTTGACCCCTGTGACCCTATCGTAACCTTTTGACACCAATCGGGTAATGTCAAAAGTTACTGTGCTTGTACTTGTCCCTTGTTACCAGTTGGTTATTATGAGGTTCAATGTCTTGAGATATCTGCATGTTGACAGAAGAAGAAAGAAGAAAGAACAGAACTAGACCTGGAAACAGATCTAATTTACAAGACGGGCAGTATTGGGAATGGAATGTGATCCACTTAATGACTCCTTGAGGTGGCCTTGACCTTTGACCCTGTACTTCACCAACATGTCACAAATGTCTTTTAAATGTATTTTTACGTGTTACCACTTTACAAGGATCAGTATTGTTGAGTTTCAACTCATCCCAGCATGTCAGGGATTTGAATTTTCACCCCTATAAGGTGACGCCCTGGGTCACGATGGGGTCAACGTACTTGTTTCTGTATTTAGATGCCACAGAGAGTAATCCCTACAAATTTCAGCTCAATCGGACTTGTTTGTAGATTTTGACCTTTGACCTTGACCTTTGACCTTTGGGGTTCGAGACTATCATAGAACTTCTTTTACCATTAATGTTTACATCACTGCAGCAATAACAGGCTTTATCTGTCCGCTATAGGCTTGAGAATATAGCCAATTTGGTCTTATTTTGACATTTTGGGCAAAATTGACCTTTTGACCCCTTAATGACCTCTTGTCCCGATTTATAAAAAACCCGTGGTACACAAAAAAATCTTGTTTTCCTCAATACAAATAAAAAAACTCTACTATGCTTAGTTCTGGAGATAAAAAATCTTGAAATTATTTACATAAAACCGGAAATGACTTAAATGACACCTTTGACCTCCAAAATAAAAATACCTTGCTACATAGTTAACATGAATGCATATCTGAAATTAAGTCACTGTACTATGTTTGGGTTTTTGAGATAAAATTTTTTGAATATTTTGAATATTTTTTTGGTTTTGACGGAAGTTCCCCCTTAAACCTTTGACCCTCATGCTGAGCACAAACGTTTGTGAAGGGTCTTAAGCTGCTTCATATGTTGAGTCAGGGGGATGGGGGGGCGTGACCATGCAACGTTGCATATAGCAGATAGCTATGTTTGAAAGATTTTTTGAGAGATTTTTTCACATAAGACCGAAGTGACCCATTAATGACCCCAGATTGACCTCTCACCCATACTTTTGTAAAGGGTCTAAAGCTACTTCATATGCATGTGTCACGTTACCATGCAGTATAATCTGTAGGCGCCGAGGGAGTGTAACAAAAAAAAAAAAAAAAAGCACGGAAAAAAACTTTTTAAATCAAAAGACACGTTTGACCCCGTACCCTAGATGACCCCGACAGGGGTCAGAGTCATGTGACATAATGGGCCTCAGCGGGCATTCGGTGTAAGTCTGGTCAGAATACGTCCAACCATGACTGAGCTAGACTCAGTTGAAGTGTTGACAGAAGAAAGAAGAAACTAGATCTTGTCTACATATCTGAACACAGTCGGGTACTCATACCGGAACCTGTAGAAGTAGCATTTTTTAGTCCAACTCTTGACCCCAATGACCTTGACAAAATTTAATTAGTAACTTTTGTAGGGGATGCCAATTACACCACATACATGAGACACGTGATCAATTATGTAATCTATAAAAGAAGTAGTATTTTGAAGTGTACGTAATTTGAAGTATTTTGACCTTTGACCCTAAACCATGGGTCATGTGATGGGTCATGATTGAATTTTATTGACTTCTCATCAAGTACTACAGGAATGGGATCAAACAGAATTTTTCTATTTGCACTTGTTTTAATTTACACACAGTAACGGTCATTGACCTTGTGCCCTAGATGACCTTTGATCAAAAGTTTTCCTTAAGTAACATTTGTAGGGGGTGTTCAAACTACCCACATACATGAGTCCACGAGATCATACTATGTAAATCTGTAGAAAAGTAGTGATTTGAAGTGTAACTTAATTGAAGTATTTTTGCCTTTGACCCTAAACCTGGGTCAGGTGATGGGTCATAATTAACTTTTATTGACCCTCTCATCAAGTCCTACAGGATGGGATAAAAAATAATTTTTCTATTTGAACTTGTTTTAAATTTTACACACAGTAAATGTCATTGACCTTATTGACCCTAGATGACCTTGATCAATTTATTAAGTACTTTTGTGGGGCTGTCTAAAAAAAAGAAACAAAAAAGAAAAAAAAAGCTGCACCAAATCACATGAGTTCCGTGATCATACTTGTAATCTGTAAAATAAGTAGTGATTGAAGTGTAACGTAATTTGAAGTAGTTTGACCTTTGACCCCTAAACCGGGTCAAGTGATGGGGTCATGATTGGACTTTTATTGACCTCTCATCAATTACTACATGATGGGATAAACAGATTTCTTTGACCTTGTTTTCATTTTACACACTAAAGGTCGTTGACCTTAATGACCCTAGATGACCTTTGATCAAATTTCATTAAGTAACTTTTGTGGGGGATGTCAAACTGTACCACATACATGAGTCACTTTATCATCTATGTAAGTTGTAAAGGAGTATTGATTTGTAGTGTAACGTCATTTGATGTATTTTACCTCTGACCTCTAAATTATGCGTCATATAACAAAGTCATAATTGACTTTTTGTAGTGTTGATCAAGTATACAAATACAGCATGAGTTTGAGATTTGAGCTAATCCTAGATTTTTTGCATGGTTAACGTTGTTACCCCTTGACCCTTTCGTAAAACTTGACACCAATCGGGTCAATTCAAAATTGTTTCTGTGCATGTACTTGTCCTTGTGACCAGTTTTGGTCATATGGATGTTCCATGTCGAGATTATTAGCATGTTTGACAGAAAGAAAGAAGAAAGAAGAAGAAAGAAAGAAAAAGAAGAAGAAACGTACAGAAGAAAGACACTGTCGAGTTCCTCGAATGTTTTAAGAACTAACCTGGGGCAGATCTAGTTTTACAAGACGCCGTATGGGAATGGATGGTGATCCCCTTAATGACCCCTTGAGGTGACTTGACCTTTGACCCCTTACACCTTCACCAATATGTCAGCAAATGTTCCATTAAATGTATTTATACATTTACAATGGATCATATTATTGAGTTTCAACTCAATCCAAGCATGTCACGGATTTGACCTTTCACCCCTATAAGTGACCCCTGGGTCACGGATGGGGTCCACTGTACATGTTTGTAGTTATGATGCCACAAGGATTATCCCTGACAATTTCAGCTCAATCGGAGCTTGGTTTGTAGATTTTGACCTTTACCTTGAACTTGACCTTTGGGTCGAGACTATCATAGACCCCGTTTACCATTAATGTACATCACTGTAGTAATACGGGCTTTATCTGTCCTCTATAGGCTGAGATAATCCAATTTGTCTTTTTTTAAACATTTTTGGCAAAATTGACCTTTTTGACCCCTTATGACCTTTGATCCCCGGTATTACAAAAACCTCGTGTACACAACAAAAATGCAATTGTTCCAATTCCAAAAAAAAATTCTCTATGCTGGTTCTGGAGATAAAATTCTTGAAATTATTGACCTTAAAGCCTAAAATGACCTTAAATGACTTGACCTCCAAAATAAAAAATACCTTGCATACCCAGGTAACATGAATGTATATCTGAAGTGAGTCACTGAACTATGTTTGGTTTTTGAGATTAAATTTTTGAATATTTTGGAATTTTTTGGTTTTTGACCGGAAGTTTCCCCTTAAGGACCTTTGACCCCCATGCCGAACACACGTTTTGTGGAGAGTCTTAAGCTGCTTCATATGTATGAAGTCACGTGACAATGCAACGTTGCTTATAGGCAGATAGCTATTTTTGAAGATTTTTTGAAGATTTTTTCACATAAGACCGAAGTGCCCCCTTAATGACCCCAGATGGACCTCTCAACCCAAAACTTTTGAAGGTTCAAGCTACTCATATGCATAGTCCCGTCACAGTCACTGTAATCTGTATGCCCTAAACTTTTTAAGAAAAATAAACTTTTGACCCTGTGACCCTAGATGACCCCTACCGGGGTCAAAGTCATGTGACATAATGGGATGCTCAGCGGTCATTCGGTGTATGTCTGGGCAGAATACGTCAAACCATGACTGAGCTAGACGCAATAATTGCCGTGTTGACAGAGAAGAGAGAAGAAACTAACCTGGGAACAGATCTAAATTACAAGATGGCCGATTGGGAAGGATGGTGATCCCCTAATACCCCCAATGACTTGACCTTTGACCCCTTGTAACTTCACCAATATGTCACAATGTCATTAAATGTATTTTTACGTGTTAACAACGTTACAAGGATCAATATTTTGATTTCAACTCAATCCAAGCATGTCAGGGAATGAACCTTTTCACCCCTTATAACGTGACCCCTGGGTCCGGATGGGGTCATCTGTACTTGTTCTGTATTATGATGCCACAAGGATGATTCCTGACAAATTTCGCTCATCGGAGGCTTGTTTGTAGATTTTGACCTTTGACCTTGAACTTTGACCTTTGGGTCGAGTCCTATCTAACTCTTTTACATTAATGGTTACATCACTGCAGCAATAACAGACTTATCTGTCTTCTATAGGCTAGATATAGCCAATTTGTTCTTATTTTTAGCATTTTTTGGCAAAATTGACCATTTGACCACCTTAATGACCTTTGACCCCAAATGAAAAAAACTCTCAGCTACACTGCAAAAATGCATTGTTTTCCAATTTAAATTTAAAAATTCTATTATGCTTAATTCTGGAGATAAAAATCTTGAAGTTATTTAGCCTAACGGAAATGACCTTAAATGACCTTTGACTCCTCCAAATAACCATCCTTGCATACATCATGTAACACTAATGCATATCTGAAGGGTATGTCCACTCTACTATGTTTACATTTGAAATACAAATTTTGATATTTTTTTGGTTTTTGACCGGAAGTTCCCCCTTAATGACCTTTTACCCCCATTGCCGAGTCACAACGTGTGAAGGGTCTCAAGCGGCTTCATATGTATGAGTCCGTGACCTGCAACGTTGCATATAGCATATAGCTATTTTGAAGTTTTTTGAAGATTTTTCACATTAAGACCGGAAGTGCCCCCTTCATGACCCCGATGACCTCTCAACCCATAACTTTTGTGAAGGGTCTCAGCTACTTCATATGCATGAGTCCCGTCATCCCCGGAACCCGTGCATTTAATCGTCAGCGCTGAAACTTTTTAAGAAATGATACTTTTGACCGCCAACCCCCCCCCCCCCCCTGTGACCCCTAGATGCCCCGACGGGGTCAAGTCATATGACATAAATGGGATGCTCAGCGGTCATTCGTTGTGAGTCTGGTCAGAATACGTCAAACCATGACTGAGCTAGACGCAGTTGAATGTTGACAAAGAAGAAGAAGAACGCATAAGAAACAGAACAAGACGGCAAAGGCGTCCTGTAACTAGATCTGTCAACAGATCTGAACACAGTCGAGAGTACTCAGACCGGAACTTGTAGAAGAAAGCATTTTTAGTGAAACAGGTCTTGGACTCCTGGACCCCAAATGACCTTTGATCAAACTTTCATTAAGTACTTTAGTGGGGGGATTCAGCTGCAGCACATACATGAGTCACGTGATCATACGGTGTAATCTGTAAAGGCGTGTGATTTGAAAATAAACGTAATTTATGTATTTTTGACCTTTGACCCCAAACCAGTGGTCAAGTGATGGGGTCATGATTGACTTTTAATTGACCTCTCATCAAGTACTACATGGTGGTTAAAAAGATTTTCTATTTGATCTGTTTTTAAATTTTACAAACACGTAAAAATATGTTTTAACCACTGTGACCCCATATGACCCCCATATTGACCTCTGAGCCATACCTTTTAAAGGGCCTGGAAAACTATTCATATGCATGACTCAACGATCAGGTTGCTTAATCTGTGAGAGGAGTAGTGATTGAAGTATAACGTACTTTGGTATGTATTTTGACCTTTGACCCCGAACCATAGGTCATAGTCATTGGGTCATGATTGACTTTATTGACCTCTCATCAAGTACTACGGATGGGATAAAACGATTTTCTATTTGACCTTGTTTAAATTTTACACACAGTAAAATATGTTTGACCTCTGTGACCCCAGATGACCCCAATATTGACATCTTGACCCAAAACTTTGGTAAGGGGGCTTCAACAGCCTAATTCATATGCATACCTCACACGATCAGGTTGCTTACTCTGTAGGAGGAGTATGATTGGAAGTGTAACCTAATTTTGAATTATTTTGACCTTTAACCCCTAAACAATGGGCCAGTGATGTAGTCCAATAATTGTACTTTATGACCGCTCATCAATTCCTATAAGATGGGCTAAACAATTTCTATATGACCTTATTTTAAATTTTACACAAAGTAAATGTTTAACCGCTGTGCCCCAGATGACCCCCATATTGACCTCTTGCCCTACTTTTATAAGGGGCTAAGCTCATTCATAGCATGCCCTCACATGACACGTTGCTTAACTGTAGTAGGAGTAGTGATTTGAGTGTAACGTATGGGATGTATTGACCCTCTGTACCTCCTAAATCATGTGTCATATTACAAAGGCATAATTTATTTTTTGTAGTGTTGACAAGTCCGACAAGATGACAGCATTAGTTTTGAGATTGGAGCTAATTCTAGATTTTTTGCATGTTAACGTTGTTGACCCCTGTGACCCTATTCGTGACCTTGACACCATCGTGTCATGTGAAAAGTTTTCTGTGGCCATTACTTGTCCCTTGTGAACCGTTTTGGTTATTATGGCATGTTCATATAATCTGAGATATTAGCATGTTACGAAGAAGAAAAGAAAGAAAGAAGAAGAAGAAAACCGCAGAGAAAAACACATTCGTTCTCGCTGTGTAGAACCTTACAGAATAAAGACACAGTCGAGTTCCTCTCGACTGTGTAAAACCATGGTCCGTTTCGCGACCTATGCGTAACCGTACGTGTATACTACTCATTCTTATGTCCTACATAATAACCTTTTCATACCATTTTACACAGTGCTTTGGATAAGTGATCCACTCCGGCATGACATAGTCTGCACGTAGATTTACGACTGAAAGTTTCGCGGACGAACCCAGTTTCGCGCTTAACCGTTAGGCTACTTATAGAGCGCAAAACGCCACCGGACCATTCAAACAATGCGGCAACAGTTTCTAGCGACATGGATTGCTTACTGCATGAATTATATCGTGTTTGTGTGTGTGAGGGGGGAGGCCTAAATGGGGGGGCGGAGAAATTACTAGTTTTCAGGCTAAAATCTCGTAATACTAATTAATCCTTTTTTAAGAAACACAGTGCCAACATGTTTTATTCCGATATCTTGTCGACTATTTGGACTTTTTTTTAGGAATTTAAATGGTGTCATGAAAGCTTGTTGAATTCTGCATTGATATAATATCGGAAAAGCGGCAAAATTGTTTAACTTCTTTCAAACCCAAATCGTAAGATAGAACGCGCCACCTATATCAGTACTCGGTCAGCAGAACTACGTAATGCATGATATACTGTATAGGCGGTTCAATGTTGAAACTTGCAATAGTAGAATGATTTTGAGCCTTTCGGTTGATGTGAACGGCGGTTTTGTTACTCTCACGTCGTGATGGTCCTTTTGCACATGCAAATTTAATTTTGTAGGGGGGTGTCAAACTACAACACATGTGAGTTTGAGTTTGGTGGTTTGAGTGTTTTTTACACTTAGAAATGCTATTTACTTTTATCAATTTTAATAAAACTTTTTGAAAATATTTTGACCTTTTGACCCTAACCAGGTTCAAGTGGATGGGGTTCATTAATTGACTTTTATTGCCCTCTCATCAGTACTACAGTATGGGATAAAAGATTTTCTATTGACCTGTTTTCATTTTACACACAGTAAAGGAGTTTGACCTTAGTGACCCCAGATGCCCTTTGATCAAAATTCATTAAGTAACTTTTGTTGGGGGAATGTCGAACTGCACCACATACATGATTTACGTGATCATACTATGTAATCTGTAAAGAGTAGTGATTTGAAGTGTAACGTAATTTGAGGTATTTTGACCTTGACCCCTAAACCTTGGGCAAGTGATGAAGTCATAACTGCCTTTTTTTGGCCCATCATCAACTCCTAGAAAATGGGCTAAACAATTTTTCTATTTGACCGTATTTAACATTTTACATACCGTAAATTGTTTGACCTTTGTGACCCCATATGAACCGCATTGACCTCTTGACCCATACTTTTGTAAAGGGCTCAAGCTAATTCGTTATGCATGACTCACACGATCAGTTGCTTAATCTGTAGAGATAGTGATTTGAGTGTAACGTAATTTGAAGTATTTTGACCTTTGACCCCTAAACCATGGTTCAAGTGATAAGTCATGATTGACTTTTTTGTATGTTGATCAGTCCCTAAAATGACAGTATTATTTTTGAGATGTGAGCTAATTCTAGATTTTTTGCTCATGGTTAACGTTGTTGGACCCTGTGACCCTATCGTGACCTTTGACACCATCTGTTCATGTCAAAGTTCGTTGTCCGCACTTGTCCTTGTCACCTAGTTTTTTTGGTCAATATGACATGTTTCATGTTGGAGATATTAGCATGTGACCGAAGAAAGAAGAAGAGAAAGAAAGAAACCGTACAGAAGACAAACACAGTCGAGTTCCTCTCGACGGGTAAAGAATAGAACGCATCAGAAACATAACAACGGCCAGAAGGCCGTCTTGTAAGAAAGAAAGATAATTGACGTGTTGCCAGAAAGAAGAAAGAAAGAAAGAAGAACTAGACTGGGACAGATCTAATTTACAAGACGCGTATTGGATGGATGGTGATTCCCTTAATGGCCCCTTGAAGTGACTTGACCTTTGACCCTGTAACTTCACCAATATGTACAAATGTCATTAAATGTTATTTTACTTGTTAACAACTTTACAATGATCATATTATTGAGTTTCAACGTCAATCCAGCATGTCAGGGATTTGACCTTTTTCACCCTATAGACGTGACCCTGGGTCACGGTGGGGCAACTGTACTTTGTTCTGTAATTTTATGACATGCCACAAGGGTTATCCCTGACAAATTTCAGCTCAATCGGAGCTGTTTGTAGATGTTGACCTTTACCTTAACGTTGACCTTTGGGGTCGAGACTAGCCTAGACTTATTTTACCATGAATGTTACAGCACTGCAGCAATAACAGCCTTTAGCTGTCCTCATAGGCTGAGATATAGCCAATTTGGTCTTATTTTAGCATTTTTTTGGCAAAATTGACCTTTTGAACTCCCTTAATGACCTTGACCCGTATAAAAAAAATCCTCGTGTACCAACAAAATGCATTGTTTTCAATGCAAATAAAAAAATTCTACATCTTGGTTCTGGAGAGTTAAAAATTCTTGATATTACTTACCTTAAAACCGGAAAGGAACCTTGCAGTTACCTTTGCCCCTTCAAGAAAAATGTGAAATAAAATAATCTTGCAAACGCAGTACATTAACGCCAATCTCAAAGTTTCAGTCACTGTAAGCTATGTTGGGGTTTTGAGATAAAACACATTGCAATTTTGGAGTATTTTTGGTTTTTGACCAGAAAGTGACCCCATTAATTACCTTTGATCCTGAAATTGTGGGCAACCGAAGACCCTGCCTGTAACATACATGGGTCTCAAAAGATAATGACGTCACTTTTACGTAATTTGTAAGGACCGCGATTTTTTGAATTTTTTCACCATTTTTGCTTTCAAACCGGAAATGACCCCTTAATGACCTTTGACTCCCCCCCTTTTTGTATCCCTGACACCTATATGAAGCAAGGGTCATGGTTCCTCTGAACGCAGTTTTGGTTTATATCGGCGTAATCCGGTAGAAGAAGATAATTTTGACCAATTAAATTACACTCAATCCCAGCATGTCAGGGATTTGGACCTTTGCACCCTATAACGTGACCCCTGGGTCACGAATGGGGTCATTTTTCTGTATTTACGATATCCCGCGGTTTATTCCTGTCAAATTCAGTTCAATCGGATCTTGTTTGTAATTTTGACCTTTTACTTGAACTTTGACCTTGGGGTCGAGACTATCCATGACGCTTCTACTAATTAAGTTACATCACTGATTAATACGGGCTTTATCTGTCCTCTATAGGCTGAGATAAATCCAATTTGGTCTTATTTTTAAAATTTTTGGCAATTGACCTTTTGAACCCCCAATGACCTTTGATCCCGGTAATAAAAAAAAAAACCTCGTAACACAACAAAAATGCATTGTCCAATGCAAATAAAAAATCTACTATGTTTAGTTCTGGAGTATAAAAATTCTTGAACTTATTTACCTTAAACCGGGAAATGACCTTAAATGACCTTTACCTCCCAATAAATACCTTGCCTACTCCAGTGCAACATGAAAGCATATCTCGCAAGTTAAGTCACTGTATCATGTTTGGTTTTGAGATAAACTTTTGTGAATTTTTGGAATTTTTTTGGTTTTTGACCGGAAGTTCCCCTTATGACCTTTTACCCCATGCCGAGCACAACATTTGTGAAGGTCTCAAGCTACTTCTTATGCATGAGTCACGTTACATGCACGTTTGCCATATAGAAGATAGCTATTTTTGAAGATTTTTGGAAGATTTTTTCATTAAGACGGAATTGCCCCTTAATGCCCCCAGAATTGACCTCTCAACCCCTAACTTTTGTGAAGGGTTCAAGTCTACTTCATCTAATGAGTCCACGTTACCGTGCTTGTAATCTGTACGCTGAACTTTTAAAGCGAAATGACACTTTTGACCCTGTGACCCCTAGATGACCCCGACAGGGGTCAAGTCATATGACATAAACGGGTGCCTTCAGGGGTCATTCGATGTAAGTCTGGTCAGATACGTCAAACCATGACTGATCTAGATGCAGTTGAAGTTTGATATAAAGAAGAAAGAAGAACGCAACAAACAGGACAAGACGGCCAGAAGGCCGTCTTGCAAGAACGCATCATAAACAGAACAAGACGGCCAGAAGGCCGTCGTGTAAAGAAAGAATGAAGAAGAAAGAACCGTTCAGAAGAAAACACAGTGATTTCCGCGACTGTTAAAGATAGAAGGTATACTAGCCTTAGTAGATACAGCTTTTGGCATCCAGTGTTGCATTCCTTTGTGGAGTGAGCCGCTTCCTATAGATAAATTGTCAGTGACTTGTAGTGAAAAACGTTAGGGTTAGGCCTACTAGCGTTGCCGGGATGAGGAGGAGTTATACTGAGCGGTTTCGCTAAAAATAAAATGGTGATTTTTAACGAAAAGTGTTGAAAGATAGGACGGAGCGATACTTATAGCAAGGCTAATACAACCTTCTGTAGGCCTATAATCCCGGGATTTATCATGAGTGGACTGGCGGCTTCGCGCGCTATTAAGAAAATTGTGATTTTGACCGAATCCACGCTAAGAAGAGATACAACACAGTCAGTATAGGCCTAGGCTACCTGTGATGAAAAGTTAACCGGTTTCGCTAAAAATAACATTGTGATTTTTAACGAAAAAAATATACTAGCAAGACCAATACAACCTTTGGCATATGGCGTAGACTAAGACGGTTTCGCTAAAAATAAATTGTGATTTTTTAACGAACAGTGTTGAAGGATAGGAAGGAATAATAGCAAGGCCAACACAACCTTTTGCATAAAGATGATGTTTGTCAGGATTGATGGACTAAAGACCACCCACCCGGGGGGGGTCACTCTCATGAGACCTGACACATCGCGAACATCACTTTCTGAAAGCACCCTAAACGAGATTTAAGCCTTGGCTATAAAATGATCCCCTTAATGACATGCGTATAACATTTCCCGTTTCCCAACCCCTAAGCCATATTTGGCTTATATAGCATTTTAACAGATGTGATTTAAACAAAGAAGAAACATCACTTTTCCAGAACTCCCTAACATCCTTGTTCCTACCCTGTTCCACGGATCACTTGCAAATTGATCCCTTTTTCCATTTTGGCATTTTTGACCTCTAAACGCGTGCTGCTGCGCGTATCCTGCCCTATCCATGAAAACAATACCTTTTCCCTTTTTTATGCACGCGGATGGTTTACAAGCCATAATGAGTGTGACCCCCCCGGTACTTCCACAAAGTTGGCATAAAGTTTCACAAAATGAATAATGCGTATCCCTTCTGTAATGATGTGTCAACCTAAAACTGTTCCTAACTGTGCGCAACTTTCTTTAACTTTGAACAAACTGTATGACAACTTTTTTGCGTACCCATCTTCACAGCCCCCACTTGCATTGCGCAACTTTGGCATTTTTCAACATCTTGCCATTTCTGTGCAACTTTGGAAATCTTCCCCAAGTGACATGGGCAACCGGTTTGGCGAAAATTAATTATTGTGAGATAGAAAGCAGTATTAACGACGATCAACATACTTACTAGCATTTCCCCGGTGTAGCAGGAAATTAGTTCAGCCACGCTTATTCCGTTCAAAATCGTCATATGGAAAGCGGACCATGCTCCAGGTGGACATAATATTCCTTTTACAACCGGCAAGAATTTACTGCGATAAAAGCCGCTTTCGCTAAGATTAAAAACGAAACCAACGTTAAGAGCTCTAAGTATAATGCTATTTAGGCCTACTTATCACTTTAATAATAAAGAGTTATATAGCCATTTCGCCAAAATAAATTGTGATTTTAACGAAACAATTTCAAGAGATATAGAAAGCAGTAGAGGCTTCTGCTGCGCCTGTGATTAGGCGCGGCTGCGCGGCTGCGCTGTGATTAAAGAGTAAGCCGGTTTCGCTTAAAGAGACACTGGCCACATTTTAAAATAGTGCCCCTCAAGATTTTTCAAAATCGATATTTTTGCATGTTGTAAAGCTTTTATATCACATCCCTCACCCAAATGATTAAGACCAATCAGCTTCCGTAATGGTAAACAGAACGATTTTAACTACTTTAATGTCGCCGCGACGTTAATTCATCAGCAGACGAACCGAAAATGGCGTTAACACAAGACCACGCACTCCGTATGCCATGTTCTGCACGCTAATGCTGCACACTGTTTGAAACCTGTCTATAACCTTTGGGGTTTTTTAATATCAGTGAGTACGAGTCAAAAATATTCATGTAATTATCCACATTGGTTTGTTTAACGTTAATGGCCAAACTTAAAGTGTTGGCCTACAATTAACCTGGAATTGTCTTTTATTCCTCACATCAATGTCCCTATCGTTTTGGGGTATGCTATTTTTATTGTAAAATATATCTCTGTTTCTTCAATGGCCTAGACTATCATTTGAGAGCAAAATTGAAAGAAATTTCAATTGGAAAATTTCCGATGCCGCTTTTAAATACTTAGGCCCCAGGTGCCTTTCTAACGAAACAGGAATCCCGATACTACCATGACTAATTAGTATCTCGTATCAAGTGTCGCCCAACACTACCGGTACCGCGAATAGTCAAGCTCGCAGTTGCTGACACTGTGTGTAGGGGCCTACAATCATGAGCTGTGGTGTAGGCCACTATGCTGAAAGAACTAATTGAAAGTGCACACGTTGAATCCCTGGTTGAATCAAAGGGAACTTGATATGTTGTGCTGAAGTGAGCCTGATGCAGAGATGAACAACTTGGAAGTAGTCGACTGATTCCTGATATCACCTTTCATCAAGCCCCATTGGCATTGAGTACAACAGTGTAACACATTTTATCATGGGTGTACAGTCCGATCCACTGTAATAATCCGTGTGAGATCTTACTTTTAGATGGAGGCCTACTCCATGTTGAATTGGGGCATGTTAACACACATGCAGTGGGTGTCCGTAGGGGCATCTGGGGGGAGCACATCCCCCCATCAATTGAAAATTCCATTGAAAGGAAAAAAAACTGCCTGTGCGCCCCCCCCCCCCACCATGGTTGTTGCCAGTGGAGCGTAGCCAGTGGGGGGGGGGGGCAGGGGGAAGACTGCCCTCGGACAACTAAAATGGGGATGTAACCAGGGGGATGCAAAAGACAAAAATAGTGATTGAGAGGGGAGGAAAGAGCGGTAGAAAAGGGGAGAAGTAGGGGAAGAAGGGAAAAAAGAGGACAGACTCAGAGACAAAGGTGAATATTGATTAAATTTATCAAATTATCAAATTATTAATTTTAAATATAAGGTTCAATGTTCAAATAATTGGTAGCATCCGTCGAATGGGCATCAACCTGACCGTCCTAGGGGAGATGGGTGGGGGGAGCTGCGTAAGGGGTCCACTTGTTACAGGGGGTCAAAAGCCCGGTTTGTTGAGTTTTGATTTTCCCAGTGAGAGGGTAAAAACGGCTTGATTTAGCATTATTTCATCATTTTACTGCCCAATATAAAAGTTGTCGGGGCAAGTTTCCTCTCACTGGTTACAGCGCTCTGACATCAGGCGCTTACACAATAATACCGTACTCATATAACATTTTGATGGATCATTCGTTTAATTCTATTTCATCATGTGGTACAACAGAAACTGGCTTGCTTGGATCACAGTCTCTTTGGATTGCCAGAACATTTGTTGCGATAATAAGTTGACGCAGTGCCTGTTTCAGAGATCTTGTTACTGGACCTCATTTGCTTGCTGGAACTGGATGACTGGGGCCCTTGCTTCTGATTTCAGACATCTGAATCTTACGTGCATGGATCTTAATGACTGGGAGTACTGTGTAATAAGGGGGCATTCTGGGTCAAATCGCAAAATACAGAAATTCCTGTACATCCCATCACCATCCACGTAAAACCACTAAAATCCCTCTACAACCCACGTCACTCATACATCCAGGCAATCCCTGTGCAAATCCATCAAATAATCAACAGCGTTCACCTGTGCATTCTTATCAAAAATTGATTTATAAAAATACAATTTATATATAAATAAAATGATTTGAAAACTTGCAAGCTGTATTGTCATTTTAAAATAAAATTCAACGGAACCATCTTATGACTTTTTCCAATCCTTTCCTTCCGTCCTTTTTCCGCAAAAACCCTATATTATATTGGAAAGATCAAAAAATTTTGTTGAGCTTGCAAACATAATGAATCTTTTCCAGTACTAAAATGGCTATTGATCGAGAACAACTTGAAATAGGAATATCTCAAGCTGGCCTTTATGGGCCATGAAAATATAGTGAGACCTTGCAAAGAATGGGGAGCCGCAGATTTTGATTGGCCTATGATAGAGGCTGCCATTATGGGTCATGAAAATATAGTGAGACTATGCAAAGAGGGTGCCACAGATTTTGAAGAATCTAGGAGAAGCTGCTGAAAATGGATATGAAAATATAGTGAGACTTTGGAAAGAATGGGGTGCCACAGATTTGAGTCTGCTAGGCTGCTGCTGCTGAAAAATGACATGAAAATCATGTGTCGACTTTGCCAAGAATGGGGAGCAACAGATTTTTTAGGGCATAGCATAGGCTGCTAAAAATGACATGAAATAATCGTCGACTATGTGATGAATGGAGACATTAAAAATATCGTCAGACTATGTGAAATGGAAGAGAAACATTAGGATTTAACCTAAAAAAAAAAATCCCGAACTGATAAAAATTTCAGTGGGGATTTTTTTTTAGATTTTTTTTACTTGGGCTGGACTGAGATCCTCGGAATGTCCCCTGAGTGACCAGCCAATCTCTGAACATGGTTGCTGAGAATACTCTTGTGACAATTTTCCAACCTCCTCGAGATCCAATTTCCCCAAATTCTGAGGTGCATTTTGATAAGTTTTTTTCATATCATAGTATTTCCACCGATTAGTCCGCCAAGAAACCGGCGGAGTGATAAATTCCGTGGAACGATCATATTTCCGTTTTAAATCCAGCCATTTCTTCTTCTTTTATATTTAATTTAATTCATTTTTATTTATTGTCTTGCTTTCTTTTACCGTATTCTGTGCTTGACAAGCCACAAAATGTACCAACACCAACTATCAGCAACAGAGTTGCTCTGGAGAAATCCAACACCGCTCCAGCTGCTTTCAAATGGAGCTCAGTAGCATTTATCTCCTAGCTTCAGCAGTATATCAGCTATTTTTTGCAGCTGTGCCTTGATCCACTCTGTCAAAGTTTTCTGGCCCGGTTTGTGGAGCTGGTGGAGTCGGGCTCGTTTTTTTGGAACCTGTGTTTTGGTTTGGAGTCAGGAGTTACGATATACTGTCGCTGGTTTGCTGCTACTATCGAGGGCGCCACGATGGTTGAATAGCACTATCCTATCGCGGTTACGATCGATGCTATCGTGACAGCCCTCGCGTCTGAAACACTTCACCGACTGATCACGTAAGACTTCCCATCGCTTTGATGAGTATTTTCCAAATTTGTTCTAATTCCAACTTGTTTGAAAAGAATTTCGGACTTTAGCTTCTGGTTCCGCTATAGCACATGGTCAAAATCATCGATTTCCTCCGATGAGTTCATCAGCTTTTTTCGCATCTTTCTTCTTCTTCAGTCAAGGGTAAAGGAGGTTCTTCATCTTCAAATCCCTCATACTAGGTTTGATCATGCTGGGGTCCGCACTTTATTCCGAAGCT
>JAMKCH010011932.1:0-58091 GCA_023653785.1 Ophioderma brevispina | reverse complement strand
CCTCAGTCACAGACTATCATAAATGGTGCAACCAGTAGTATATTTTCCGGAATACCCCCCCCCCCCCCAAAAAAAAAAAAAAAAAAAAAAGAACTACAACCCACATATAGGGCAAACTATACTTTTTTTCAATCCTTGAAAGGTGATGAACATGGTGGTATAAATTTCAACGCGTTTTTTTTACCCTTTTCATATTTTTACCGTCGTATAAACCTTACCCTCTTAAAATACATATTCCACTCCTTTTATTTTGGTAAACTTTTGATATATTGTTCTTAAAGGCTTTCTCAATACAATTCTGGAGAAAATAATTCTTTTGCAATTAGTTTGAGTTAAGGAATCATTTGCCCTAATTTGAGTGCCATTTTACAAATTGCTTATATAAAGGCACCCGTGAGTTGTAAAAATGTTGCAAAATGGTCAATAATTGGTTAGTGTATATGCAGAATATATGTAATCTTTAAAGTATTTCGAAAATAGTGATCGTAGCAAGAAAGCAGGCAGTAAAAACTAGGCAGTAAAAATGGTGATTCGGTGCTTCTTTATAGTACAAAATATTGCACTTTTTCTATCTTTTTTATTTAAAAATTATACCTATATCCCAATTAAATTCCGAAAAGACGTGTTCTTTTCGGACTCTAACGACATCCTACTACGTGAATCAAAAAAAATTGTGCAAGGATTAAATATGATGTTGACCTTAATGCAATTACTATATCATTGATATGTTGTTGTTTTTATAAAACGCATCTAGTATACTTCCAAATGTTGAAAAAATGAAAGAAATCAATTAAAAAATAAGCCAGATATGACCAATTATGTAAGCACACCCATTTTTTCTCCATTCCTATGGGATTTACACACATCAAACTTGTGTTTGTGAGAATGTACAATCAAATTAATATCATGATACCTCTGTCAACTTAATGCTACATTTTCTTGATTATTTCAACTATGGATTAATCATTGAATTTATTTATACCAATGTGCCAACTGATATAACGAATCCACACACCAATTCACCTGTTGCAGAGCAAGAAACAAGATCTTCCTTTTTTAGGATATGGATATTGCAAAGAGTTTAGTCCGTAATTGGCATACTTGTATCTATACCTGGATTAGAGTAGTAGTGTTGAAACCCTTTTCATTTACACATCAGGATTATTTGGGTGATATTTTGTGTGAACATTAAATTCTTTTTGAAGATCAATAAAGGAGATTATGGCTATTCATAGATCAATTAAACAAAATAGCATGGGTCATCATTACTTTCATAATGCTATTCCCCGTATATCGTACATTAATTAATGTAATATCTTGCTTAACTGTATAAATCCCATTGGAATGGAGGAAAAAGAGGTGTTCTTACAAAATTGGTTTATCTGGCTTATTTTTAATCGATTTCTTTCATTTTTTCAACATTTGGAAGTATATTATATTTGTTTGATTAAAAGAACGATAAATCTATGATTCAGTGATTTTATCAAGATCATGGTTATCTGTAATCCTTGCACATTTTTTTTTTGATTCACGTAGTATATGTTGAAATTCGTTGAGTATTTCGCCTGAAATTGGCTAATGGAACTGTCAGTCATTGATGTTGTGGAGTTCTAATTGAAAATGGGCATTTAATGGCGCTGGGTACAATGATCCTTTGAAACACTTGTGCTAAGTTTGATTGTACCAATCCCCTTATTGGTCATTTGATCACTAGATGGTCTTTGGCCTTTGGTGTCTCGATTCATCTCAGGTCCCCTATCCAAAAGTCTGGCTTTTCATATGAGATCTCTAAACAATCAATCTAACCAAAGTAGAACATACATACGTCACACATATATACCATATACACACAGAAGGAATACATTATTGAAAAAACCCTGCTTTAAAGCCATAGGGGGATAACAACAACCAAAATAATTTCATAATAATGCAATTCCGGTATCAATGTACCAAAGGCAGAGTCACTTTCTCATTTCCTTATCCATGATCACTAAAATGTTAGCAGATCTATTCGGTCATTTAGTCATCAACAAAATGTGAAGTCTCTAGCGAATAGGTCTCTGGTGTTGACGTTTGATCTACGAGTATCTGAGGTCACTTTGACGTTCACCCTCACACCTTTAGGACACTGTCCTGTAGCACTTCCCGGACATGTCAGTGCATATGAGCCTGTTATGTCTTAATACCAAACATGACATTGCTCGCTGTCAAGTGTGGATACAAAAATGTTGATAGTGACAATCATTGTTTGCAAGTATTTGAAAACAATGTGAATGTTTGCATTTGTACACCATTTCCAGGTAGAACCAGGAAATGTATCATCTTTTAAATTCTTCAATGAGGTACTAGCTGAAAACCAGTGCCCTAATTGGCCCCACAACTGACTTGCTTAGGGAATGGATTTTACAAGTATATGGCCAATGACTTACTTCCTGGCCAGTTTCTGCTTTGAATCTACTTTCGATCCTGGAAGATCCTGTGTTCATTATAACACATAGGTCAGTGATTTTGAGATGACTTCCCAACTGACTTGCGGTCATTTTGACACCCATCTAAAACCTAAAACTAACCTTGTTTGGACTTATATATTTCTCATACTGATTCCAAATATGCTCATGAAAATGCAGTTTTGAAATTGGGAAAAATGTTGAACCCCTGAGTGTTTATTTTAAACAGTTACTTTGTCCAAACCAATGGAAGAACTTACTGTTTTGTTTTGAGTTTCGTATGTGATTCACATACTTTATCAAAGCTGGTGTTGTGATCCAACAGCTAGCTGACGGGAAGTTATCACTTCCGGTGGTAGGTTTCGTACCAGTCGCAAGCAATGGATCATAAATGTGACTTAAGTTGGAGGCCCCCCACAACACTGTTCGGAACTTTTTGTCTCCTTTTTTTGATCCCGCCAAACTCTCTTATCCATCGTGTCATTTTTGTCACCCTCTCACTATCTCAAAGTTTTTTTATCTCCTCTTGTGAATTAATATTTGGCAATTTTCTCTTGTGTTCATTCACCCGCGTGCCTTAAGATTTGTTGAGTTTTACCCACATACTGGATATACAACAGCTGAATAGAATTTCATACACACAGTCAAGAATCTTTGTTAGATCGTGATTGTCTTAGGGTGGACCAAAAATTTTCAGTGTGCGGTCTCTTGCCGTGATATATTATGTTTATGAACAGAGATGAGGGGGTCTAACACTTAGCCCACATTTATGATCCATTGGCTTGTGACTTGGTATGACATCTACACCAGAAAGTGACATAATCGGGTAGTAGTGTGGGATCACAAAACAGCTTTGATGAGTTGTCGATCACACACCAAAACTGTCAACCAAAACAGGTTTTGCTTTGTGGTTTTGACAAATTACTGTTAGTAAATAGTTTACAATACCAAGCCAAAGAACCTGTTCAAGAAACTTAATGATTATAGTTGCTTAATTCGTTGCAAATACATAGTGTTAGAAGAAAGCTACCAATTTTTCATTTAATCTGGTGAAAATTTAGCGCTAAAGGATGTGTGGTTGGAGCTTATTGGCGAAATGTGCCCCAATTTGGCACAACGACCAATATTATTGTACAGGCAAATACTCTGTGGGCTTACGCTTTTAGCTGTCACATCAAAACCGGATTTAAATATCGGCCCTTCTAATCAAGATTGAAAAACTTCCGGGGGAAAACTTTCATACACCTAAATAGGGTCATCCCTTGGTTAAAGCCTACAACAATACCCAGGTTACCAAAGTAGATAGCACTAGAGCGATGAAGGACGTGCTTGTCTTGCCAAAACGCATCAAGTAATCCATATTTATATTAAAATCTGTTAGACGTACATGCATGAATTGGTCAATTTCCTACTTTGCCTAAAATGTACCAGAAGAGTAGCGGTTTATAATTGGACCCCCCATGATTAGTTTTGGGCATGGTAATTTTAAGCAATATGAGTTCAATAAGCTCCGTCACCAAGGAAACAGTTCAGTGGGTTGTAATGTACATACATTGACATGAACCTGACCTTGTGTGATCTTGGGTATAATATATATACCAAAAAAAAAAAACAAAGGGGTGTATTTTCTAAATAAATTTGGAATGAAAGCTACTGACTGTGCCAAGTGAATTAGAGATTTACTAAGCTATAGTGCGATGGGGCCAGTACAGATTACAATGGATGAGAATTACTGCCTGCATTCCTGTGTGTAATATTACATTGACCTAGTCTAATGTCAAGACTTAAATGAGGGATCATATGATTGAGAATAAAGCTCTCTAACCTTCACTGAAGTCTTTATACTAGACTAGCTCTGTGCAATGTTGCCGGAAGAATAACCGAATATTTTGTGTCATAGCTTCCTGATGATGACTATAAAGTGGGACATTTCTAAAAAGATAAAATGTTTGCAAGGAAGTCCCAACAATGGCCGAATTCTGCTAAAGGTCATACTTTAAAGGTGCAATGAATGCCTTAAACATATCATAATACAAACCAAAAAAAAAAATGGTTTCTTTCCATAGTATGTATTGGTATCAATGTAAAATCCGTATGGAGCAGTAATTGAGAAACCGTATATTTGATAAAAAATGGAATAATATCAGTGTTTTGACAAAGTTTTCAAAGAAATTTCCAAAATGAAAGTGATTATCGCGTGCAGAGTGGCCCGGGCGTGACGTCGAGTAACAAATACGCGATACGCGTCATGTCGTCATCGTTGGAACGGACGTGCGCGTGGCCAAGTTTTCTTGCATACGGTACACAGTTGACTTCTCATATGCGTCGCTACGTTGTTGTATCATATGGCATAATTTATCTTGATTGATGCTTTTAAAATTAACGATTATAATGTGCTGTATTGTCGACGGCTACACCAGCGGTGACCGTACCTACAAGGAGAATCAGGACAGAATAGCTTTATTCAAAGGTCCAGACTAAGAAACCGACAAGGAGAGATATCAGGAGTGCGGTGCGGTTGGGTTAAGCCCACGTTGTGAGCTTGGTTTACAATTGTTTTTACCGACGTCATTTCGAACGGGGCGTCAAATCAACTCCACCATCTTGATACGCATTCGCAAAAACAGGAGAATGCCCTGCCAGTTTGGTATATTTAATCCTTGAAATTTAACACTTTCCCGATGTTCCTTTAAAAATCTGTGTTGCGATATGGATCTGATACTGTTGAGGTAATCCAAAATGTAAGAAATTAGGAATGTCTACTCATCAGTTCAGGGCCATGTCCAGGACCTTTAAGGGAAATTATCAAACAGGGACATGTCCCCATTTTTGTGTTCGTATTATCCTTGAATACGCAAGTCTGACATTCTTAAAAGCGTTTTTGAACTGCTACAACACAGCTTGCGTATGTATTTCCAAAAGCATTTAGACAGATAAATTGTCATTAAATAATCGAACAAATAAAAAACGACAAATTTTAATTTTACTTTGTTTCTTTGTTTTATTTTTGAGATAATAAATTTTGAAGTTATTTGAGCAAGTTACGTAAGGGTTTTAGGACAGATAAGGTACTCAATATCTAGAAATCGTTACCGAGCACACTGAAAATCTGGTAGGTTATGCCACACGGTAGTCAAGTGTTAAGTTTGAGCTATCTCTGACCCACACTAAACTGTCATGATACTAAATTGCATTATAAACAAAAGTCATTGCAAAATTCCAATCAATATTGATCTTAATATTAGTTCTAATCTACTCAAAATATCGACGGGTCAATCCTAGCCTCAATTTTTAAACCTTATATTTATCACCTCTCAAGGAATCACGCGGACATACAACCCGTTGATAGCCAGGGCGTTAGTTATGAAACATCGCTTCGGAGGGCGAGACCCAACGTTCTATTTCTTCAGCTGAAATTCGTTGTCTTGTAACACGATGGTGGTATTTTTGATGCGGCTTTTTACAACTCGATAATATCCTTTTTGTGTCGCCTTGCAAGGATTTACAAGGAGCTCCAACCGTCCTCAATTCTTTCTGCCCGTGGGCCCCAATTGCTACAAACTTGGGTCATAGATGCCCTTGGGAACCTTCATATGATAATGCGGTCAGGGTCCCATTCTAAGGACAGTCCATATGAGGTCAAGTTAAAAAATGGGCTGCAAATATAAAATTGGCATAATTTTGAAAAGCTGAATCCAATTGCAACCAAACGTGGGCCATACATGCAACAAGCGAACCTTCATATGAAAATAAGGTTACGGGTCACTTACAAGGTCAAAGGTCATCTGGGTCAAGTTTAT
This sequence comes from Ophioderma brevispina, assembly GCA_023653785.1. Lineage (NCBI taxonomy): Eukaryota > Metazoa > Echinodermata > Ophiuroidea > Amphilepidida > Ophiodermatidae > Ophioderma > Ophioderma brevispina. Next base: position 51,844 of record JAMKCH010011932.1, on the reverse strand, counting down.
AAATAGGATTGAAGGATGGGTGGAATCGCTAAAGCAGGCTAACACTTGTGGTTTGAGAACCGGTTGTTCCATCATCTTATTTTTTAATGTTTCCCGCCAAAATTATTAAAGTCTTCTAATAGATAATGCGTGTTAAAAATAAGAATTATACGGATATGATGGCAGTCGTCGTTTAGAAATTACGACATTATGGTGGATATGTAAGGTCCATTTTGAACATTGAATATTCTATACAATTGAAAATATGCCTGGTAGTCGCAGTATTCTATAACCTTTGTAATATGCTCCTATTCCTGTCTACTCACAACTTGCATATTTGTGACATTGTTAACTAACACCTGTAACCCTAACATAGCATAATTCTGAGACTCCCATGTGAGTAATACCATACTAAAATCAAACCTGTCTTTCTTGTTTATATCTAACGTCCAATAATCTTCTTTAGTTGGTTGGGTTTATAGGTTTACTACTCAGCTCGCCTGGTTAAGTTGAGATGATTCAACCATACGCCGTAATTGCGTTCATATAGCTGGTTGCCACTAAAACATGCTTTTCAGGATATATAACATTTTTATTTTAATTTTGCGCATCGAATTTCAATGCATCCGTGATACATTTGTGGCATACGTGTACTAGATAGAATCTTTCGTCAATGTTTTTTGCCTCTTTTCAGGAAGGTAATGCGTGGATCGTGTCGGAATTGCACACAAGTTGTGTTCGTCTTAAGAATAAGGAATTGCGATCCACTGGTCCGTTCGCGAACTCATACGCCCATTTTGTATACGACCTCTTGTATAATGTACTACATAGTAATCTATTTGTATTAGTACTTAAGTGTATAAGGGGGGTATCCATGTGGGCCCAACATTTTGTCTTTCGTGCGCCATTTTTTAATGGTATATTACTTTTGCCCAAAATTTTATGTAATTACCTAAATATCAGTTGCGCATATTTTGGTGGGAAACAAATTCAAATCGGCCATGGCGTTATTATGCTAATTCGCATAATTAAGCATTTTGGTGGCCTATTCAAAATTTGTTTTTCCCCTTAAATCGTACTAGAGTAACTTTTTAAATTTTTATTTCAGCAATATAAATGTATTTATGTTTTCCTATTATGAGCCAAAATTTATGGAAAAAGTCCTTTAAGAAGTGTTTTTTCATTTTTTTGGCGGGGGAAATGTGTGCGCGTTGCAAAAATCGGTTTTTGGACCGCCATTTTGAATAGGTACAAGCGATTGTCATTTTTCCCGGTTATTTAGCCGTGTTGATGTACCCCACCAATGACCAGAGTTTTGGTAAAAAAAATTAACCGGCAAAGTGCCCCCCCCCCCTTATACACAAACGGGAGTGCACAAGACCTTGTACACGTAAGTGTTAGTTGCAGGCTTGGGCAATTTGGTAGACTCAGGCATGACTTAGAATGCTTGAAGATTTACGACTGAGTTTTGCGAACGGACCCCGAAACACTACAGTATCAAATTTTGTGTATTTAGATCAGTAATCAAGTTATAAGGAAATAATGAACATATATGTTTGTTTGTTTGTTCTCTGTTGATTTGATTTATTTTGTTTTGTTACTTCCTCGAACCATTCTTTGTAAAACTATCCTCTTTACTAATCTCTATAGCTTTTGAGAAACAGGCTTGAGCAAAGCTGAAAGACTAGATTAAAGGGGGATGGCCCGATTAAGGATATGAAGTTTTCATTTTGATAGATCGGCCTTCACACCAAACCCCATCTGTAAAGTTTCGCGCCGATATTTCAATCCGTTTTGATGCGCGAGCTAAAAACGTGATTTTGTAAGCCCCAATTTGAGTACTGTGTAAAATTAATATTAGTCACCCAAAATGGGGCACATTTTCGCTCATAACTTCCAAACCAAACATCCTTTAGCTCTAAGATTTCACAGGATAAATGAGAAAAATAGTAGCTTTCTTCTCTTCTGATACCAAAATGTTGACCGCTTCCGGTAATATCTGGGGCTTCTGGGGACGAGGCTATTAGCGATCGGGCCATGTACCTTTAAATAGCCTGTCTACCCATCATAGTAAGCATAAGATCGACAACGTCAAACTGAATACTAGGTGTATGACTAAAGCTGTAATAAAATCTTAAAAGAATTGGCACCGTCTGCCATAGAGTAAAGGAATCTCATTGTATTAAAATGATCTTCAGTTTATTTGTATCTGTAGACTTTGTAAAACAAGGGAAAGACTTCAGTTCAAGTCCACCAAGCTGCCTTTTTAACCCTAACCGCTCACGTATAGCATCTATGTTTGACTGTTTAAACATCTATACACCTCTGAGAGGTGCTGTAATCGGACATTTTGAAATATTAGGAGATACATTCATTCATTCAGGATTGCAATTTTTAATAAACTCAAGGATCGCAATTATTATTAAACTATTACTACTATTTTATTTTATTTTTACTCTGATATTTTTGAATTAGATTTGATTACATTTATAGTTCAAAAGACTTCATTTGTCAAGTCTTCGAGTTTGCATCTCTCAGATGGCGGCCATTCTTGGATCGGCACAAGACGTATTAATGGATTAACAAAAGGTTATGAGGGTGTAGCTCATAAAAAATTTGGGGTGCTTATTTTTCCTGGTCAAACTGTTAACATTTCTGACGCTGTTCATGAGTCAAATAGAAAAATGTTCTAGAACATGGAAATCACGTTATTTTTTCTTTTTTAATAATCACGTAAATATTGAGTACCATCTGTACAAATTCACCAGAATTTACGAAGATTACAGTGCAGTTTGAATTTCTTTTCTTTGAAGATAATGCTTTGGCCTTCTTAATTTTTGACCAACGTTTTTCTTTTAAATAAAATGTTCGGATGCTTTAATCAGTGTCAACAAAGTGACAACTGCTTCGTCCCATTGCAGTGCAATTTCTCAACCTAACAATCAAAAACGATCACTGTTTATCATCATATTTGTAAACAAATCGCCCATCTCACAATCCCATACGGAGCTTTACTCGTATAAGCACAGCGTACATCAGTATCTTTAAGTTTGATGCATCGACAAAATCACATGGTCGTGATGATAGGCAACACCTTTTATGGATAGCTCAGACCGATAGCCTTTGCTCTTAATAGCTCGGTAATATTCTTGCTCCAAGAGTCGTGGCCATAATATGAACAAGTTGGCCAAGTCTCCAGATGAAAACTGATATCTCATTACTTAGGAGGTTTATTATTTACCAGGGGGGGTGATGGAGGAGTTCCGTCTTTTTTAACAGCTATTTTTTAAGTCCCCCCATCTCAAGTTTCTGTCTGAAATTTCATGTCCCCCCCCTGACTAGTAAGACACAAATTTTTCAATTCCCCCCCTGGAATATTTTTCAATTACTAGTATACAATTCCTAAATTGGTCAATATCCCAGACTTCATCTTTTAAATTACGGGGCCTCAATAGTGATTGCATCCCTTAGCTCTCCTTAAAGGCATTGAAGGAGAATGATTTTAACTCCTTCTTGGAAGATAAGTTCTAAGGTACATTGCCGAATAAAATGTTCTTAAGTGCTCCCTGAATAGTCATTCTTATGACTCTTTTTACTATCTTTACTTACTATCTTTACTGTCAAGAATTGTAGACGTCAATGATATTGCGGGCTTACAGTGGCGTAAACCAGCGGTGGGGGGGGGGTGGTGGGCGGGGTGGCGCAAGCCCCCCCCCCCCAAAAAACAAACCCTTGCCTCCCCCCTTCAGAGCCCCCCCCCAAATGAACTACTTTTGTACGTGTCTATGAATAAATGCCCTAAAATTTGCCCCCCGCAAAAAAAACATTGCACCCCTTCAGCCCCCCCCCCCATTTGTAAAGGTCTGGTTACACGCCACGGAGGGGTACTAGTGTTAAAGGTCCATCCTCCTATCCTATCTGAATTTTTAGGTTAGCCAAATGAATCCCCAACACCGTCACTGTTTATTGGTCACAAAAGCCCCGGCTGCGGTGTTTTTTGTCCGGTGCTCTACAAGTGTGCAATTGAAATGAAAATACATTTGCACAAGACACTGTGTTCCTGCATAGTTGCTAATCACCAAGATGTTAAGTGTTTCCTGAGCAAATAGAATGAGCCATACTGGGTGGGGCACCGGCCCACTTTTGGCCCTTGGCGGGGGGCTCCAGGGGGCTGGGCCCCTGGAGCTGTCCATGGGGCTGACCCTGGAAGCTCTTGTGTTTTTAAATAGCATGTTTGTTTAACTATAATATTTGCTTTACTTCGCCAAAAGATCTCTTTTTAGCGACTGAGCACTGTCGGAGCACTGTCACTGTATCAGTGTACAACTATAAGTGGTTGTTGTCAGGAATATTGGGAACAATGTCTTTCTCAAGTATGAAAGATCAATAAACGCACTGTAAAAGTTTGGGAGCACAGTGAGTTGGGTATAATATGTTAAAGTGGTGCCCCTACGCACAAGCGCGACAATCATGGGTGGGGTACCCGGCCCCATGTTTTTGGGCCCCCGATGGGAGGGGGGTCCAGGCTGGGCCCCCGGAAGCTCTTAGGTTTTTAGCATGTTTGACGTCCCTTCAGAGAGCTCCATCATTTTATCCATCATCTTGAAGCAATGAACTAATTTTGAACTATAATATTGCTTTATTTAGGCCAAAAATTATCTCTTATTCAGTGACTGAGCACTGGCACTGTATCAGTGTCTTTGAGATTGTGAGTCACATAACCATATAGGAGTGGTTGTTTGGTCCAGGAATAGTGTGACGTTTCTTCTTCCGTCATCATTAAAGCTCAGTACACAAGCTATTTGAAATTTGGTAGTAATGTCCTACTTTAAGATGCTAGTAGGATGAGGCTCATCATAATACAAATTTTTTTGTATCATAGAATAAATTTTGTGTGTACATATTTGTTAAATCTGCACCCAAAACCTTGGATTGTCTCAGATGGATACTTTTTACATTGATCTATTTTAATAGCATATACTCAAAATAATTTTTTCATATCAACCTTTTTATCATCAATGTCTGATGTTATCTGGCATACTGGGTTAGCATGTAGCCCCGGCCTGGAATACAATAGGCACCGTAGGCTATAAAGGTATTGATCAAAGTGAGCTGTTTGACTCACCTCATAACAACAGAGAAATGAATACATTCTTTTATTTTTTTTTTGTACAACATTGAATTAAGAGCTACTTATAGATAGTGTATCATTAAATCCTAAATTATCACAAAATGAGACTAAATTTTCATCATCCAAATCAACATTCTCATTTGTGCCATGTGATATCAAAATGAGTTGTTTACCATTCATTTATACTGTGACATTAATAAATGCCATTCAAATCGGGGTGTGGGGCAGCCCGTGCGCTTAATAATTAAAAATGCACATGTGACACTCTATGATTATGAAGTTTTCGGTCATACATGATGCATTTCAAAAGAAAAGCTTAGTGTGGCACCTTGTAATGTCCTGGGAACTCCATTAACACGTCACTGTTCATAAAAAATGGACTTAATTCAGTTTTTGCAAGCATGGGCTTGTCGTCTTGTCTCTTGTATGTGAAAAAAGTAGGTTTGATATTTTGTAGACCCGGGCAATATATTAAATACTTGAACTACAATCTACAACAGGATGAAATTATATTTAAAATGATAAACTTGTGTTAAAAGTTTACCTACCAAGTTTAGCCAACCTTTTCATAAAGCTCGCTACATCTTTTCTGATAGCCGTCTCTTTATTTTTTATGACATCACTCTTATTCAAATGTTGAAAAACAAATATGTACTCCTCGGTGCATACAAACAGTCATTCATTTTTTTCATGATGGCTTTTAAAAAACAAAAATTTTCGTCGTTTCGCGTCCCCCCCATCTCTGTCAGAAAAAAATTTTGTCCCCCCCTCCATGGTTTTAAAAAAAATTTCAACTCCCCCCTTATTTCCCTCCATCCCCCCCCTGGCGTAAATATGAAACACTCCCTTACGGCTGTTCGCGATTCCTTATTACAAGTCCTTGTTGTGAGCCCAGTGTGTATTTTCGGGACAGTCAGGCATTGATATTCAAGTGTGGAGAGTTTTTTCCAGCAGATGTTTGAAGCTTGTATATCAACATTGTTATCTCACCACCAATCGTCCGTTGTCTCTTTATTAATATTGAATATCTGAGCTTGTCCCATATTATGTTTGTGTATAGTTAAACGTCATACTAACACATCCCTTCAAACTGTTGCTTACGTGGATATGAGCTGTATCTTTATTTAATCCACACACATGCTACACACCCACACATAACAAACACGCTCGCGCCACACACTCACACGCCAGCGCGAGAGCACACACACGCGCGCACACAATGTACACATTTACACAATCTAACTGGTAGATTGACACAAGTATCTTGAGGCGCTTATGTATACCACCCATCAATCTGCGCAGGAAAGATTCGCTTCATCATTCGAAATAGTTCAGTCAATTCCACCAAAATAAACACGCTTGAACTGCTCCACAAAATAATGTTATAATCCACTAGTTGAATGTCAACATTTTGCACTCTTCAATAATAAAATAAATATTGAACTACTAAGCAAGATGTGATTAAAATTAGGCATAAGATGACCCGGTAATCCACTGTTTCTCTGAATAGCAACAGTCAAACTCCGTTTCTTTTTAAGGTGTCTGACTTCTGAAATAAGAACTGTTATCATAATGATTATACACCAATATCACGTCCTGTTATCAGTAATTCTGGACAGGACTTATGGAAAATCTACGATTATCTCATAACCCGATTTGTTCCCCAATCCACCTTCCGTTGCAGTCATTCAGTGTTAGCCACCGTATGTCTACGCCTGACCCAACAGCATTGTCTAGTCATTGCTCTCATAAATTGAATAACACGAGGGGGAGGTCTTTCCATTATATTGTAGGTCATTTTCACCAAATCACTAGACCTAGGGGACTAGGAATGTTATTTTAAAAACTAATTGCAATCCGAGTAAATACTTCATGCATTTATGCATTTTGAGAGTGACCTAAATCTGGACATGGGACGAGCAAGGAAAGCCGTGGAGTTGTGTAATTAATGGTATTTATTCAAACGTGGATAAGGTTGATTGTGTGAAGAAACAAGAATTAGACCACTTGGACTCTTGCCATATGATGATGCATTCGTCTGAGCTCAGGTCTTTTCTCCTTTGGAAGTCTTTTGGATAAGGGAGTATAAATATAGGATCCAAGAAACAGCCGGAAGCGATTGCCTTCCGCCTTTCTGTGTCATTGAAGGAATTTTCCATAAATGTCACTAATGTTGATAAAATCTGCCTTGTAATATCGCGAAGAAATTGTTGAAAATGTTAAATTTACGATATGTTGAAATCAACTGTAAACTTAATTGCACACACATTAAGTAAAAACAAAATAGTTAGAATGTCCTACAAGTGGGGAGTGCCAAATAAATCAGCAACATGCTAAAAACAGAAGATGAGCATGGTGCTGCTATATACAAATATTGTTATTCATTTGCATGTCAGACCTTTGATATATATTATGATTTTGTTGAATTCCTTGAAGATGGAGAACCTCATTTCGCTGAAGTTCATCTATAGATGATGTGACATTGTTAGGTTTGTGGCCCGCCCCCTGTGGTGTAGAGAGAAACTGTCAGGCAGAAGCCCCTATACTTTGAACAGAGGAATTTCGTTTTTCATGCTCTTGGTGGCAAATTAAAAATACCAACAGTCATATTTTAAAGCATGCTGCTAAGCTACCGTGCATATTGTAACGATTTAGATCAAGAAAGTTCTGCAAGTTAATTATGACAAGATTTATGTGGTATGTCATTGAACGACGTAATATTTTTTGACATGCCATGACAACACAAACCGAGGGCGTCCTGACCATGTTAATTTTATATTGTGACATCATAGGTAACATCATCTATACACGTAGGTAGAGCAAAAGTCTAAAGGCAATCGCTTCTTTATCAAAAATAAATTCTTAAGAACTATTTCTTTCAAGCAAAAAAGTGATGCTTCTAATTATTAGTCCTTAGCCTATAATTTTTGTTTCGTTTGGTATGATTCAAAGTGGTCTGATATTGACGGTGAGGGTTACATTGTTTGCGTGCGTGTGAAGGTGAGTTGTCTGGGTGTGGCGATCGCATGTATGATACGCGAGTGTGGTGTGTGTGTGGCGTGCTGTGCGTGCGTGGAGGGGGTTTTGTGCACGTGGAGTGGGTAACCGATAGCATATCCGTGTGATAGCGTACTTGACAGAGGATTACAAGTATAGGTTTACAAGTTTGATGACCTCAATATAAACCGAGGAAAAGTGACTCGCATGTCCCGAAATAGAGCAGAGCCACCTCTACCCAAACCTCTCTCCATTTTAGATGTCCTTTATATAGTATCCATTGAAAGTTTTGGCACCAAGATGCCCTGACAGTGGAATACATAATAGCATAATTTGGAATACTAAGGTATGTCTTCAGCGTAACAGCAGTGTATGTTGTTATGGAATATTATTTGTCTGTTTAGGTTAATAAGAAAAGGAACGAGTACGAGATATCACATAATTAACAACATTTAGTTCCAATATATCCACAGAAACAGTGTTGACATGTCGGTGCTCATTTCCGTGTAAATCAAAACATCGTGCCTTTCTTGAAAGTTTATTTTTTATTACACTAAAAAACTTATTAGTGTGCTTAGTAATTGTGATTCAAATGATAATAGAATAGCTGAATTTATAGTACTCGAAAATATGTAAATATTAATGCTTAAAATGTCCAAAATTCCTTAACTTAATTTCATTCGAGAAATGGTAACAACACAACAAACAGACAAAATATTAAGTTACCGGTAAATGGTGCAAAAAATAGTAACAATGCTCACATGTTGCACTTATTGCTGTGAATTGATTGGTGAAGTTGTAATCTTGATACTTTTAAGTAAAACAGACTCAAATTATTAGGGTGCGTGTGTGTGTGCGTGGGTGTGTGCGTATGTGCACGGAATGTAGCAAACTTCCAGTATTAGAATCTTCCGTGTGACCTCAGTACAGAAGTAAAGTATAGTGTTGACAAGTTGATGACCTCAATACGAACAGAGGGGAAAGGACTTGCACTTCCGAAATAGAGCCGTGCCACCTCTACCCCCCACATCCCGTCTTCATCTTAGATGACCTTCTATAGTATCCATTGACAAGTTTTGTCACAGATGCCCTGACAGTGGCACATAATTATGCCATAATTTGAACACCGAAGAGTTTTTCAGTGCCAACCAGTCACGGCCGGGTGGTGGTTTAAAGTCTGTTGTGACAACTATTTGTAGGTTTAGGGTAACAAGAGAAGAAACACAATACGGAGAGATCAATTGTCAAAAGATTGTTATTGGTTTGTCATAACAGGACGAAACAGAGTTTAACATTATAAAAACTTCCAATATCTTTTATCACGTCCAGAGCACAATCTTTTTGGTGTCAAGTTGCTGTTCACTGCGGGGATACAGGATAAAGATGGTATTTTCGTAGTAGATTTTGTTGTTCTTTCAGTGAGTGAAAACTTGCAGCAGAAGTTGCAACTTGTCAAAAATTTACAACGGCAAAGAAGCACCTGGATCTTGGCAAAGTGTTGAAGTATTGGATAAATCCCTTGATTTTACTGTTTAAACGTTGCCCAACGTTGGTCTTGTATACTACCACAAATAGCTTTTTGTGCAAGGCCAAGGTTACCTGATGAAGTACGCATATTATGTTCTAACCATTCAGAAATGTCAAGTTCATAAACAACGCATAACCAAGAACAGAGACCAGAAAAGGAAAGTATATCCAAGAGGCTCATGAACTTGAACTCTGAATTTTGGTTAGCTATATTCTGATTTCGGCGACAATCCATGATTACATCAAAATGTCGTTAATGGTGTTAAGGTGTCACTCCTAATCAAAAACTGTTTCCCAAATCCGGAGGTGTTCCGGGATCTACTATAGCTTATACTAGGATCACGTCATATTACACATCAATGTTGGGTGTAGAGCTGTCTCATCATCGAAATCATGTATACAAAGCCATGCATGCCAAAATCGCATGTAATTGAAGATAACGCTTTACGTTTTTGTCGCGAGACATCTTACATTATATTTAATGTTCCTTCAAAAAGCAATAAATGACAACTAAACACGTTGTACTTTTCTTTCACATAGCTGAACACGTTCTCAAGGCGTCAAACAAAACGGTCGATGTAATAAATCGCGTAGGACTATTTGGACTCTAAGAACAGGTGGACGCGACACAAAGGAAAGTGACCTTACCCAGCAGAGAAGATTTTGGACGAGCGTCTCAGCAGCTGCGTAGCTAGCCTTTGTAATTGAATACATGGCATGACATTTATACTTTGATATGATCCAGTTGTGGGACACAAATTTAACACATGTATGTTCCAATGTATCCACAGAAATTTGTGAAATGTTGGAATTTACAGTGGTAAATCAATATTTTGTTTCTGCAAGTTTTTTATACACAAAAATTATCATGTGGATTAGTAACGGGACTCGTAAATGATTAATTGCAAACAAATACTCAATTCAATGAATTTAATACTCAAAATATGTATAATAAAAAGGCTTAAATGTCACCCCAATACCTAACTGTATTTCATTTGAAGAATGTAACAATTACATATTAGTAATGCAATTTGATTAAATGATGGACTAACTTGGTAATTAATCTTGTGTATTTACTAAGTAGTGTGATTTGAGTACATGTAGAAAAATTTTAGAGTTGTATCTAATTCAACATTTCGAAATATCTTAATTGGAAGTTCTATGATACTGATAAATTTAAAGTTCACTCATTAAAACTCAATAAAATAAATGCAACCGGGTTACACTTCATTTATTGGAGGAGAAACGAAACAGATTTTTAGTGTAGTGTTTCTTCGAATATTTTCCTCCTTTCTGATCATTTCATCCTCCTCCTACTTTTTCCTCATTCTCTTGTCGCATCCTCCTCATCCTCCCTCGTTCTCATATCATTTACCACCATCGTTCATCATCTCTTTCTTCAAGTTCTTCTCCTGTTTCCTCGTCTTCTCTAGTTCGTATTCTATATTGCATTTCTTCGTTAGTTATTTTTTTCTTTTTCGCCCTTTGTCCTTTTCCTTTTGGTTTTGTTCCTCTTACTTTTCCTTTCCTACTTCTTGATCGTTTTTTTTGTGTGTGTAAAATGCTATTTTTCTCGAATGATCGCGTCATTGTTTTGATGTACATCACTAGCACAATATTACCTCTGAAATCGTAAAGGCAAAAAAATGTTTCCTGTAGCTAGCCCCAAAACCTATATGCGAACAAATTCGTTTTTATTTTATTTTTTTTGTAAAGTTTTAATTTGTTTAAGAATTTACCCACGCAAACGCCTCCATATCACAACAATGGTAATGTAAGTCCAAAAACAGTTGCCAAACCACATTTGAATGTGAAAAATTTTTAGGTTATTGTGGTACACTATATTTTTTATGAAATCTGTCTCCGATGAATTTTTGGTCTAACACTGAAAAAAATATTGAAAAATATATATACAAAAACCACGAATGCGGTAAAATGCCTCAACTTGGTTTTGCCTTATACGCACCAGATGCCCTGTGTAAAAGGAGATATGGTACGATCGGCAACGGAATAAAGCGTGAAAACTCTGTGCGCGAAAGAAGTCAAGAATCGAGGGTGCCCTATTCCTTTGGTTGCAGGTGGCCGGCGGTGGATCCGGCGGACCATATCTCTGCCACAACCGGAATTTTGGTCATGACAAAACAAATCGAACATCTAGTACGGTATTGACTAATTAATGTACGAACATGAAATGGTGAGTAATTAAGAACTTAAAAATAATAGAGAGGATAATGATTCAAAATTCAGCCAAATGAAAAGGTAGGCCAGGAAAAAAATGGTTCACTGTATGGGTTAGTAAGTTTTAACTTGAAAACAAAAAACAAAAAAAAAAACCGTAAGTGAAGACAGTTATTCATGCATGCCAGGGTTGAACAATCTTCAGGCATCCTTACAGCGATTACTTATAATTCGACCTTTCCGGAAAAACATTTTCATGTCTCATATAAAATATTATGACATGGGAACCGTCTCGAGTAAGAATACGTAAAATAAGATATGGAGTCTGTTTAGCAATTGTTACACATAACTAATGTTAAGTTTACGCTCAATTTTCTTACACTTTGAATTTAAAAACAAAGTTTATATTTGGAGAAAGAAATGTGAGACCCATGTTTAAGAATATCTTGTTATTGCGCATGGGCGTAAAACTTCTGAGTGTGATCTGAGATAAAATAAAGATTTCCAAATTGTGCAAGTGATCAATTGAACTATGAGTAAAACAGGCCTAGTTTGAGGTAGTGATTTAGGTCAGTGGTCTTGAAATGCCTTCCCTAATTAGGTATTTGGCGAAGCCAACAAAAACACTGAATTATATAAAATTACCCGGGTTTGAAAGATAGAAGATAATTTACCGCGAAACAATCATCACTTATTGAAGCATTAAGTTTACTTAGTGAATTATTCATGTCTGTAAAAGCACATGAGTAAGCTTTTTTCAACAATAAGGATCATTTCATCCAACTACAATGCCCCAACTTTAACTTTTGACAATCACGATCGCGTGCTGATTGATAGAAAATGAGTACGCACAAGATCAGAAAAATTGAGAACGCGCTATTCGTTGCCCTATTCAATCTATCAAAACTTTCCCCTTTTACCACTCATTGAGTAGGTCCATAACCCATAGGATAGCTTAATTCCCGTGTAAAAAATGTGAACATCATTCTGTCAACACTGCCTTAAAGCCGGGTTATATTCAAACACGTGAATGAAATTTGTCACTTTTAAAAATCATAGCGAGTTTCCTCCGTGAAAAGGGAGTGCTTGTGGGTGTGTCTGTAACGCTGAAAGTTATTTCCCAGTAAATTGCTTGCATCAATATGTGCATGTAATTTCAAATCATTTGAAATAAATAATGATATAGTGTGCTCAAATTGTCAGAATCACCCACCCTTTCGGCACATTAAGGGGTTTGGACCTAAAGCTGATATGATTACTCGTGTGCAAAGTTAATAACATTGAAAGGTGGTACTTCGCTGTTTTAATTGTACTCAACCGGACAAGAAGAAAAATAGTAAAAAATATATTATGATCGCTTCCTTGGAATCATAACAATACTGTACAGAGTCAATTAAAAACCCAACTCGGATATTGATTGAAGGAGCTGAACTAATTTACATAATCAATATCTATAGTAATTTGGGCAAAATCTATCAGGTATTCTCATCATTGTATGTATTCTATTTATAGTATCTAAAGCGGCTACCAAAATGTGCGGGTCACTCTTCAAATTCACAAACATATAGCATAGGTGTGAGCTATGTCAAAACTGGGTTTATCAGGGCAGACGAGTTTTGGTCATTGAATTCCAAACACGACTTCACCATAATGTAGGATTGAGCAGCTTTCATTTCTAACAATAACCATAATAAGAGCACCTTGAAGAACTCGACCACCGGTTGCTTGTTGATACCGCCTAGTTCTTTCTGGTTGGAACCCGGTTCTATAGGTGTTAACAATGTGAAACATGGTTCGACCGTCACGAAACGCCAGTCAAACGGAAGAAGAATTCTGAAGGGGAAAATCCTGGACGATCTATTTCCTGGACGATCTACGATTAATCCCTATTCATGTCGGCGAGCTTTATCAATAATCTATCACCCGTCACTCAGTGTTACTCTTCCGCGATAACTTTTCGAGGCAAGGGGTTCTTCATACAAGACTTCATCTATACTAAGAATCGTGAGTCGTCGACGAAGGTGTTTTTGCGTTGTAATACAAAAGGTTGTCCAGCAGTTACCGCATGGCGCAGAAGTTTACGCTCTCTTCTCCAATCAGTTTCTTCAGATCAGTCAGGTCGGTTCTATGATATCAAGTCCAACAGCTGCACAGTTTTGCTCGCTTTCATTTGATGCAGCACGATGTCCAGTAGGCTCATCTACAAGGTCAAGGTTTACACCGTATATGTCCCCATGAACTGACCGTTTGAATAATGTCTATGGAGAAGGACCCAAATTCGCCCCTCAGAAGATGCATAACGTCTAAGGTTCTTCAATCATTCATTGCCCTTAATTGAAAAGTAGGCCTACAGCTATTATTTTTTTTCACAGGGTATTTTAACTTTTTGCAGTTGAGTACAATATCTAAGACGGTCATGATTAGGTTCTAAAGTAGGTCTGGGTTACGTCAAACCATGCAAACAGAACGGTGAAATTTGATAATCCTGCCCAGATCGCCTGCTTTATTTCATAATTATCTATTATCATCAAACGAATGACTGTAAATTTGTCAAGAGAGACGTATAAATATAGATATTTTTTATATTCTTGCTAACCCCCGCATATTAGTGGCTATGTACCTGGCACATCCTACCAGGTGAAGAAAGGCGGGAGAAAGTTGAATTTCCGCAACTCAAGATTGCAGACGATCCGAAGGTGATTTACGGTGAAAGTAGGTCTGGGTTATGATGCGTAATTTTACCAAAATTCCCTTCTGAAATCGTTTATGTTGTCAATTTGCTCTTCCTATTTCACAGTGATTCTTTTTAGTAGAAGTTGTGAATATTCACGCAGAAAGGAAGATATAAATGTGAAAAATATGGCATGACATGCGCGCCAATTTACATGACATATTGTGAGCTTATTCTCGCGCCCCTGGGCCTAACAAGCTCCGGTTTCTTGAGTATAATTTCAAAAAAAGTACGCGGGGAGGGGTTTTGAGTTGGAGATTTATCTTTCCTTTATCGAATTAAAGGTGTGAGTAATACAAAGAACATAATCTTTATTTTATATTATATTTCAACAAAGTGATACTGTTGTATTTTTGAGCCTGGGAACTCGGGTATCATCAGCTTTTGATCATAGGCCACCTGGTATTATTTGATATGCAAAATTATCTATCATGAAATGGTTGAATTTAGTAAAGACTCCTTTGTATTCAATCAGTGACAATGATTGGAGAGGATATGAATATGAAACCTAGCAGGATATACAGTGACAGATGTCCTCTGTTTTCTGTTTTAACTTTGGACATGTTGGATAAACCACTAACTTGATCTAGAATTTTGTTCATGATTGCATGCTTAATTTCAATGTATTTTGCACTTTCACGCCAATACAGTACAACTTACTATACAACCTCCAGACTATGGACCTCAAATACAATACTATGTCTCTACTAATCTAGGTGTTGTATTTTGTTATTGTTGTTTTTTTTTATTTTTGTTGTTGTTATAGAATCAACATCCTGTGATATACTATAGACCCCAATATAATAAAGAGTCACCCTCGGTAATTCACATAAACTTGTGTACTCCCCACGTTCGAAATACCAGAATATCATCTGTACAATGGAAACCGATGGAACTCGGTGAAAGGTGTCACAGTGTTATGCAATATGGTCTCTTGCAGTTGATATACAAGGAATTTAAGGGTCAAACAATACCTAATAAACGTATTAGAAGGTTTTATTTGGTAATGTTTGCAATATATTACTTAAAGATGCATTTCGTGATCCACAGCCTCGTCCCCTCGACTTACCTCTAAAAAAAGTTTAGAGTTTTATATCATCTGAACCGTTAGCCCTAGCAATCCATGTGTACGTAAGAAATTCACAATTTTGTACTTTCTGTCCGTAAACGGACAGAAATAACAGCACAGTGGCCTATGGGACCGTGGAAAACAAGCAGTAGCTCAAACACAAAAACCCAAGATCGGAATCAACTCAAATTGTGTGAATACCCTCAAAATCAATGATATCTAGTGAACCATGAACAAAACAGAATGTGCTGTGATCATGAAATGTACCTTTAATTTTTTTTTAAAAGGAGAACAGATTCATTACGTGAAAAAGCACTGGACTGCAGTTCAGAGAAAGCGTCCAAGGAATTTGAGATTCACTGAAAATATGTGGGAATTTCATGATTCCAATTCAACAATCATAAATGAGAAAGTTAAATCGTCTCTTTCATTGAAAAATATATGCTTGCTTAGTTTTCATTGATCACATTTTTATATATGCTTATTCTTATTTTCAGATCCGGAGGAAGAGCAAAGCATACAATGCTCGGCTTCAAGAAGGCGACGAAATCGTCAGCGTCAATGGACGGAATTGTCGGAATTTGTCGCGTGACGTGACGATGTCGTATGTCGACGGTGCTAAAGAATCTCTAGATCTGGAAGTTATTAGGTATGAAGAAGATACAAGTTATGGCATTTAAAAACAAATGTAAAAGTAAAGGTTTGTCCGTAACACAACAAAAACATTACTTGACAATTGGTCAAAGTTTGTTTTATTCTTTATTATTTTTTAATTATGGCTCAAAGCGGTACTGACACATTTTCACAAAATATGAAATTTAAATTTGCTTGCAAATGATAGTCTAGGCCATTGGAAAAATAGAGATATATTTTACACATAAAAATAACATACCTCAAAACATTAATAACAGGCTAAAAACATCCAGGTAATCTGTAGGCGTGTCTATTACATGAATATCATAGACTTGTACTCATTGATATTAAAACCACAAAGGTCACAGACCGGTCAAACACGGTGCATGCCGTGGGATTAAACTCCGGTGTGTGTTTTCTTGTGTTAAACGACATTTCGGTTGTCTGCTGAATTAATGTCGCCGGAGTCATTTTATTATAATATTGTTCTGTTTACCCATAAGGGTGCTGGTTTGGTCTTAATTATTATAGGTGAGGACTAAATGTATATAAAAGCTCAAAATATCAATTTTGAAAGATCTTGAAGGCGCACTATTTTTCAAATTTGCCAGTGTCTCTTTAACCATGTTTTTAATAATGGTATATCCTTTATAACAAGAAGGTTTCTGCTGGTCCCACTTTCTTATAACCTCCTTTAACCTTCATACAGCTCAAAATGGATCAAACAGTGATAGTAGGTATAGAACCATAATTAGATAAGGGTATGAAAATAAAGTAATTAAATGATATTATTTATGACGGGAAATTAATACCAGAAGTCCAATAAGAGGGTAACATATCGGAACACCCCTGCTTAGCCCTTTATCTTTTTATAACATGCTTTATTTGGCTTGGTTTCTATGTTACATACTTCATTAAGAGTTCCTTTGGGGTTCCCGACAATTTGCTATCTGGTAATCATTGATTAACTACATGGCGATACTAGCAAAGTGTTTTAAACTACTTCAGACGTTCCCTTGCACTAAAATGGGTCAATTTCGCACGACAGTACCAGTTATATAGATCTTGATTATGTGTGACTATGTCAAACCCTTCGTCAAACTAAATGTTAAATTGCTCATGGCTATATATTGAAAGAGATTTCATTTGTATGGAAAATTGCATTTTGAAGACGAACAAAGTACACAAACAACAAATAATTTTTAGGAGTGTTAATAATCAGTTTTCGACTTTAAATGGGTTTGTCGTTCGGTATGTTTCCAGTTTGCAATATTGGAGTAAAGATCTATAACAAAATATTTGTACGCATTTTGTCTATTTTGTTCGCCAAATGCCAATGTCATGAATTCGAGCGTCCCTATGATGTAGAGTCCCAACGGCCATCTCTATATGTGTTATCTATTGTGTGCTGCACGCGTCATTTGTTATGAATAGAGTCCCTGATGATGTAGTATCCTATGTCACGCTCCACGTATCAAATCAGGAGAGTTCATGAGCTGTATATCAGGAGTTACCCCCGCACTATAGTCGAGATTTCAGCGCTTGCCTATCCAGTTGACTCTATGTTGACGAGTTTCATCACTTCTGTCCCGAATAAATCAGTGTCCAGAATAAATTATGCGGTTTTAAAAAACGGACATGATTGTTCAACATGTGCAAACTGGACATGATTTTTTCTCACCATGAGCAAAACTCTGACATTGATTTTTTTCTCAACATGCGCAACTACATGATTTTTTCTCAACAGAAGCAAACTAGACATGATTTTTTCTCAACATGAGCAAACTCGACATGATTTTTGTTACACATACACAAAAGAATCATGTCGAGTTTTCCTCAATGTTGAGAAAAAATCATGTCGAGATTTTGAACTGGAAAATGATTTATGTCAAAGCTAACCATATAGAGAGCAAAAACTCGATGTATAGAGGGCAAAACTGGACATATAAGCGCTGCCCCCAAACCGACATATTAACGCTGCACACTAGACATTATGGGGGAAAACTCGATACACGCGCGTGAAACTCGACAGCGGGGAAAACTCGCCATGATTGATAGTGGAGCGTGCCATAGTTATCCCATAGCCATTGTCATTGTGTTCGCCCTATTGTGTGTGACGGCATTCAGTGTTATGAATTACAAAGTCCTATGATGTAGAGTTACTCAGTCCATCTGTCTTTGATGTTCTAATATTGTGTAATGCACGCTCATTTGTTATGATTCAGCGTCACTATGAAGAAGAGTTCCACAGTCCATCTGTCTATGTGTTCTCTATTTGGTGTTAAGCCTCATTTGTTATGAATAAACAGAGTACTATGATGAAGAGTCCCACAGTCCATCAGAAATATTTCGAAAAAGCAATGGTCAAAACCTTTAATCACTGAGGAACTCTTAGTCCCTACGTCCCCAAAAGATTAACCGAATAGGGAGCAACCCCGTGACAAAGAGTGAGATAAACGTGCGGACCAAAAATAGAACATCAGACATTTGCATTGATTATAGGCTTTAGAATTGAGAAACACCAAAATTCCAATTAATCAAGATTGAATCACTTCACGGCCTCTTTCCCCCCCCAAAATCGAACTGTCATTGAATTGTCTTATTTGACATATTAAGATGCGTGCAAATTAAAGGCTTTCTGACAGGCTGTCGATGGTTAATTGTTTACGCAATTCCGGGAAAAGAATTGTCCCAACAATCAAAGAAGTCCTTGCCGTTAGATTGACTGACATTAAATAACTTGAGTTGGTAAGTCAGATGGCGGAGGGCAGTTTGAATGCGAAATATTGCAACCGATGAAAGATTATCGTTTTTGACATTCGCGTGTTTTACGTATGTGTTATCTTATACCACATAGCTTTAACATTAGCCACGTAATGTATAAATTAATACACGTTAAGATTGTCCCTAACTTCTGTAACTGAACTCAGGAGTCCCCAACCTTTTTGCCAGAAACCCCATTCTAAATGATAAGTTTAGGGCATCCCCAAACAGTTTGTCGTGGTAGCAAAAATGAGTCCAACGAATGCATAATGCTCACCCGGGCGGGCCTCAATTTACATACTATTCCCATTGTGTGAGTCATCACACAAAGGCAGGGACCTTCCAGATCTTGACCCTTAATCACGGGATATCTTCATTCATCAGACTACCCTTATCACGGATAAACCCAAATGCATATTACCCTTAAGAAAGTAACTCAAGGGTATCCCAAACATTATTGCTGGGCCCTGAGGCATGCTCAACGGGGACTCAAGCTTCTCTGTCGAAGATAAGTCTTGCTTTTGTTTCCTTCCTTCGCACGAGAAAATAGCTATAGGTCAGATCCCGGAGGAGGATGCGACCAGTTGAAACATGGCGATCTGGCGCTAAGGGTATGTGCGTGAGGGGATCATATGGAGGGGTCCCCTTCCCCGTGAAGTGCAGAACCCTTGCAATAATTCGCTTTCCACAACTCATTTTCTCATGCAATTTGTTCGAACAATTAGAACCTTGTAAGTGGTTCACTTTAAAATGATAGGTATTATTTATATCTTCAAAAATAAAATATAGTTATGGATAGGTTTTTACTTTAAATAATCTTATGAAAGTGTTATGGAGAGTTCGTTTATGAAGGCGGGGGGGGCGCATTTTGCGGCAATTTCCGCATTTGCAGCCTTCCGATAAATTCGGCCTTCCCTGCCATTCCGCGCAAAAAAATTACACACCCAAAATGAGTCCGGACTAGTTTCAACAATATTTTAGAAAATTGATACCTAGGATCACTTACATTTAATTCAATTATAATGTCATTGGTCATTTTCATGTTTATTTGTTGGTAGCATTAAAATAAAAATTCCTTTAAAAAGGAAGGGGCGCCCCAAGGAGTGAGTCTTGTTTGGGTGGTTCTCTGTGGTTGGGAAATACTTATGTAAAAAAGAACGGTAGACACAATATCAATTGAAATTCGTGATTTTATTGTTCAACTTGCTAGTACAAAATGTTTTGAAATAAGTATAATATAATATATATATATATATTATTAATTTATCTATATCTCTATCTCTATATATATTATATCATATATTCTATATATATTATATATATAGGCCGAGGATATTGACACGATGATCGTGTCATCAATAGCCATTTCGGGCGACGTTATTGACACGGTGATCATTTCAATAGCCATTTCGGGCGAAGTTATTGACACGATGGTCGTGTGGTTGACCATATTGTAATCTGGAGAAATATCTTAGGCCCAAAATGGTCCTGGAGCAGTATTGACTTTAGATTAGAATATTTCTCCACTGCTCCAAGAGCATGTATTTTCCATATATGCTCAGACTGGATCATTTGTGTATTCAAATATGCTCCTTTTTATTTATGCTCTAGGCCATATGGGAAATGTGGGCCTGGACAATATTTGACATGTTTTCCAGAATGCTCCAGGAGCATATTCAAATATGCTCCTTTTTATTTATGCTCCAGACCATATGGCAAATATGCGGGGGTCCTGAACCATATTTGATCAGATTATTTAGCTCCAGGGCAGATTTCAGATATTATGCCCCGGCCATATGGTCGTGGACCATATGGGTCCTGGAGCATATTTTCGGACTAATATCTCATAGAAGCACACTGACAGTACCGCATATCCGGCTCCATTAGCCATTCACTTTCTCCAAACCGATGATCGTGTCAATAGCCATTTAGGCAACGTTTTATAAGATCATCGTGTCAATAGCACTTCCATATATATATATTGATATACAAGAATATAGTATGACCAGTTTAGTGTTTCTGGGAACCTTATCAGATCGTAACCTGTAAGCATTATTAAAACTTTGTCACCACCTTAGGGTTTCCCGGTCTGATACCGACCACAGGGCCCCTTTGCAACTTATAACAGGGCTTAAATAGCGCCCCAAAGTCCCAAGGTCTTTCCTTCATTTCAAACTATTCCAAGAACCCCTTCCAAACTGTATGGAGGCCCTTCACAGCTGTCACAGGGCGTCATCCAACTAACACATCTACAAAGAGTTGGCCATTTCCAAACCAGGTTCCTCTTCCCAACTACACCAGGTACCATTTCTACATTACCTCCAAACGCCACCTTTATCTTTGCTTTATATATATGGACAATTCACCACTACCATCCCAACTACACATGGTCAGTTTTTGGTATTAATGCGCGTATGATCAATTGGGCAGAAGCCGCCTTTGAAGGAATAAAGGCAATAACAACTCATTTGCCATACCATGATGAAACCTCTAAAGATTTCCTTCTCAAACCTCCCAGAGTTCCATTTCCCAATACCCACGGGGTTCTCTTCCATCAACCCGGCCCGGGTCCACATTATACAAGGGGTTTGACAATACCCCTTTCACAACACAAACAACCAATCAGGTTTCATTTTCAACCAAATTGAAAAAATAACTTGAAAAAAAAAATTTAATTATTTTATAAAAATGGAGTGTACATTTTGGTTTTTGATCATTTTAATTTTTTATTATATTTGGTAATCTTATTTTATTTTGGGTCAATTTGTCACATTTATAGTTTTTCTTTTTTATTGTTTTAAACATGTTTAAAAATGACGTGTTTTTTTGTTTTTTGATGTATTTGTCTTTTTTTTTTTCATTTTAATATTCCGGTTGATTTCGTTTAATTAAGGTATTCTTTTTAGTTTTAATATTTTGCTCATTTTAATGCTTATTTTATTGTTTCATAATTTTTGTTGTATTCGATTATTTTGATTATTCTTTGTAAACTTTTTTAATACTTATAACGTTGTGGCGTATTTATGCTCGTTTCATTGTGTACTCTTTATTGCGGTTTTTTTTTAATTAAAATAATTTAAAACCTCCCAATTTTACATCTTTCCTGAACAAACACCTTGCTTTCATATTCTTATCACGTGTTGTATTTTGTGAATTTAGTTGCATTTGTTATTATTATTTCCAGGTATTTGTGTTAGTAACTTTTGTTATTCGTCCAATGGAATTGGACTATTTAGTTTCCAGTAAGCCCGCCCACCCTGAATTTTCATTTGGTACAAACTTCATTATTTTTGGTAAATGTCATATTTTCGGAAATCTTGAAATACAGATCATAACTTTCAGCTTTTCAAAAATATCAGGTATGTCGTTGTGGCTGAGGGGATTTACTTAGTGGTTAATATGAAAAATTTTAGGTTTCCCTCCCATGCTCCTGATATACGCTGCGATCGAGCTTACAATGATACAATGAGCTTGAAAAATTGATTTTTTTGAGGAGGAAATTTACCTTAAAAGAATCCACTGTTATAACGTCTGATGTTAGATATTATGAATTCAGGTTTATGGACAACCATCTTATACAATGACGTAAACATTATATGAAATCTGGAACAATAATTGAAATGAAATAGTGACCTCCTCATTTTTTCGAACAGTCAACGGGAAACTAAAAATCAATTTCATTGGCCTTAATAATTTTTGTTTTTAATTAATTCGCTATATAGTTATGTATTTTTAATTAATTTTAATTTCATATTGTTTTTCTTTTAGGTGTTGGCATTATGATGTGGTTTCTAAGGAGTACGCGCAAGCCGACTTTAATAAACGCGGAGATGAGCAAGAGTGCATTCGTTTGCGATTTTAGGCGGCGCAAAAATTCAGAGCGATTGTCCACTTCTGTTTACGCGATTTGTTAAAAGCGTTTGACAAAAAATCGCGTAGAACTTTGATGTTGCTAGGACTTAGTCTAAGAACGCGCATGATTAATTACGCGTCTCACCTTTCAAGCACCCATTTTTTGTTTTTGCTGCGTGACACATATAGGCGTTTTAAAATAACGCGAGAAGCATTTCGTCTCTAGGAAGACGGAAATTTCCCTCTAAAAATGTCTTTTTCGACGATTTTCAGGGAAACTTAATCGGTGACACCAGCAATTTTTATTTCGTCTTTTCACAGTGTATGCAACTTTAGACCTAACATATGTGACAAATCAGAAAAAAACGTTCGCCCCTTTGTTATCTTTTCGGGGCACTTTAGTATCGGTTAATCACATTTTCCCATAGAGTGCGTGGGTAACTAATGTAAATTGTGAGCAAAAAGACTTTTGAAAGTCTTTTCTCAAAAAACGAATATGGTAAGCCCATATTTTTATTCTCAGATTTGTATCAGCACAAATGAATGTACTATATAGCAAATTTTAAAGAAATTCGAACCGGCATTTAAATATGATGCCAACACCTTAAATTCTTATTTTTTCCCGTCTTTTTTTTTATTTGTCTTTTAGCGTTTTCTAATTTTTCACTCTTGATCAATTGTTCATTATTTTGATTTTCTTTTGATTGTATTTATCATTAAATTATTTTTTTGTTTCCTTGTTAATGTTGTTTTATTATATTAGTGATCCCAGGTTTCTTTATTTGTTATTATTTTAAGATTTTTATTTTTATTAGTCATTTTTATTTTAGGACTGTTTATTGGTGTATTTCATTTATTTGTTGTTATTTTTTGTACATTTATTTTTGTTCATAACTTTGGATTATTAATTATTTGCTTATCATTAGTTGATTTGATTTAATTTTAAGTAATAGTGTTTTTATTTTAAACATCGTCTCTGTTTTTTTTTTCTTTTTTATTTGTATGTAATTAGCGTTTTCTTTTTTTCACTCATTGTTCAATATTGTTAATTCTTTGATTTTTTAATTTTGTTATTTTAGATATGTTTAAATTTATTTCTTTGTTTCCGTGTAATCTGGTTTTATATTCGTATTTTCCATTTTGGCCCCTTTACTTCGTTCCCAACTTCGTGATTCAATTAAGGGCTTGGTGTAGTGTGTTAAAAAAAAAAGAAAAGTTTTTGAAAAAAGGGGGAAAGGAGAAAAAAGAAAAAAGCAAAAACAACGCACAATCGTTCCTGGTTAACAAAACAGCTTCAAACAAGAACAAAACTAAATAACAACAATGAAATATAATATTCTGACGATTTCGAACCCGGGACCAACGGGGGGAAAAGGGGGAAAGAATGCGAAGTGTGTTGTGAAGTGCCTACTTTTAAACCGCTACGCTACAGAGGAACTTGTTATATTAATGTGTAATCTGCTCAATTGTCACAAGTGAAGGAAGGACAACTCGAGGGCACGATTGACATGACCCAATATTGCGTGTTACGTGGAGGAACCCATTATACAGTGTTTTTTAAAAAACGTGAAAATATTCCTTAAATTTCGCAAGGAAAAAATGGAGAACTTTTCTTGATTAAATCTCTGCCGAAAGAAATTAATTTTTAGGTCATCGGGTAATCTCGAGCAACCATATATTTCCACAGATTTGGAATATCCGCTATGTAACATATTATCGTGATGTTACACGTAGAAATCCCCAATGGGCTACAGTGTCCTACGGCGGGTCCGCAAAGTGTGTAGGCTGGTCACAGACTGCGAAAGATAGATTATATTAGTACTGCGCGAGCGGCGATAACGTTATACTCCGGAAAGAACGAAGGGGTTCTATGGAGCTTTTTGCATCAGAGTGTCCGTTTACTGTGGTTTGTTTTTGAATATGTATCGTAATTGGGTTATGAACCTATAGACACCTAGCGAGAAATTGAACGTTTTGTCGGGTACTTCGGTGCTCGAAACACGGAAAAGTAAGGCACACCACTATATACGGGCCGCATCCTTTACACTTTCCGGACCGCCCCGTAAGGTATCCAAAGCCAAGCTAATAGGTGCGCCAGTCGGCGGCCCCCTAAAAAGAAAAAATGGCGGCCCGCCGCCGATACGAAGGCGCGCATTTCGCGGTTGAGACATTAAAATTGGTTGTATACTGTTTGAGAAGTACAATTTATAAAGGTAGAAACAATATTGGTTAGCGACGATCAGGCAACCACAAATGAGTCGTAAATTTCACAAATATGAGGCTGGAGCCTGCCACTGAAAATAAGGTCTGTATTATCCCTTTACCGCAAGTAGCGGGAAAATTTTGCAAAATCTGAGGTTACAGAGGATATTTTCTAAAAAGTAAAGTGTCACTTGTCTGATTTACATTTTTCGGCAAGGAAGGAGCTGGATCCGCTATTGGCTACCCTAAACGCTGACTAGCGGAGTGTGAAAAATGATCCCCTGTTGGTTCATTTTGCGTGGTTTTGTTGACCCTGTTTCGCGGTCCGTGTGCGTGCCGCAGTGTGAAAAACCTACCTTTCACGCGTTTTTCTGCTCGCGAGGGATGCCAACAGGTTTAGGCAAGACTGCCCCCGGATGCTCATCTGGTTGTTTATAATAGTAAACTAAGGTATAAATACAGTCCCTATTGGAAGAGGAAGGAACCTTATTTTAATGATTTTTCCCAATAATCAATAAACTTTTGTAAGGCGCTTTTTTAAACGTTGTGTCGACACAATTCTCCAACGGCCTGCGACCCAAAAGGGGTCGCGACTTCCAGGTTGAGAAACGCTGCCGGATTTCAGATGCAATCAGACAACAGCAGGCAAAGCTCATTCAATCTGGGACTAATACCTAAGTAATAAAAGTAGATACAGCAGTCTCCAGACTGCAAGTCGATTTGCATTTGCACATTTGTTCATTGACATTTGTTTACATATTCGTACAATCATTCAAGACCTTACCTTGGCAGTTATTGGCTATGAATACAAAATGAGGAATTGTTAGTCAGGATTTAATGTATTCATCTTCAACCAATGGCCGATTCAAATTTAAGATTTCGCCCGCTACGCTCCCCTGGACAATCTCTTTTTTTTATTTTATCACACACATACAAAAAATGACACGACTAATATGACCTAAGGGTGAACCATAAAGTTATCTTTATTTCTGGGACCAATAATTCAAAAGCGATAACACGGAAGTTTCAGGTATATGTAGAGGGACAGAGGAAATTTTCCGAAGATACAAATTTTCTAATTCTCTGGTATATACCTCCGAAAACGTGTCGGTTTATTGGCCAAATTAAACAAGTCAAAAAGAGAAAACCAAACAAAAACTAAGTTATGATTCTTGCCTGCATAAAAATCGGCTGAAAACAGAAATTACTAATTATCTTTCATTGAATAAAGATGCATGGGATTTTCGATTTAATCCCTTCTGTGTGATTTGCTACATGAAGCATTCCAAGTACTTATATACAAAAAAAGTTTCGAAAAGAAATTGGGGGTCGTATTGTCTGGACTGGGTCATCGTGTTAAGGTGCACGGGAAATTTAAGGAATCCGTATTTTCTGTCATATGTAGTGTGGATTATAAAATTATTTTTACCTTTTGCATGGGTGACAGAAAAATCCTTCAAAAGTGGAAAAGACAAAAGTCGATCTTTATTATACTTATATTTCAATACAAAAGGAGGCTGAATTTCCTATTTGCTCAGATAGGAAATGGAGAAAATTCCCCAATTTGGCTACAGTTTCCTACGGCGGTCCGCAAAGTTGTGAAGTCTGTGTCACAGACTGCGAAAGATATTATATTAGTACTGGGCGAGCGATTAACGTTATTCCGAAAACTAAGGGGTTCTATGGAGATTTTTGCATCAGATGGGTCCGTTACTCTGTGTTTTGGTTTTGAATGGTATCGTAATTGGGGTCTGAACCTATAGACCCAAGCTAAATGCACGTTTTGTCGTCGTTTACTTCGGTGCTCGCAACACGGAAATTAGGCACACCGCTATAATACGGTCCGCATCCTTTACACTTACGGACGCCGTCGGTTCCAAAGCCAATCTAATGGTCGCCCGTCGCGCCCCCTAAAAATTAAAATGGCGGGCCCGCCAGATACGAAGCGGCCCTCTTCGCGGTGAAGACCATAAAATGGTGTATCTGTTTTTGATAAGTACCATTTAATAAGGTAGAACAATATTGGTATAGCGACGATCAGGCAACCACAAAATGAGTCGTCATTCAATTCATTCACAAAGATCGTCTTGGCCTGCACTGAATCAGGTCTGTATATATCCCTTTTACTCGCACGTACGGGGAAAAATTTTGCAAATATCCTTAGTTACAGAGGATATTTTCTAAAAAGTAGTGTCATTTGTGTGCATTTACATTTTTCGGCAAGAAGAGCCGGATCCATCATTGGCTACCCTACACGGCTGACTAGCTGAGTTTGAAACTGATCCCTTTTTGGTCATTTTTGCTTGGTTTTGTGACCCTTTGCGCGGTCCCGGTGGTCCGCGCCGCGGTGTGAAAAACTACCCTTTCCCCCCCCTACCCTTTCCCGCGTTTTTTGCTCGCGTGATACAACAGTTTAGGCAGAGCTGGCCCCCCCCGATGCTCTCCTGGTTTGTTAAATAATTAAAACTAAGGTCTATAAATACCAGTCCCTATCTGGAATATGAGCACCTTTATTTCTGATTTTTTTTTTCTCAAATTAATCACTAAACTTTGTAAGGCGCCTTTTTTGTTTAAAGTTTTTTCGACACATTCTCAACGACGGCCTGCGCCACCCCAAAAGGGGTCGCGACTTCCAGGTTGAGAAACGCTGCAGGATTTCAAGATGGCGAATCAGGACAACGCAGCAAAGCTCATTCAATCTGGGAATACTCCAAAGTAATCAAAAGTAGATACAGCAGTCTCCAGACTGCAAGTCGATTTGCATTTGCACATTGTTCATTGCACATTTGTTTACCTTATTCGTACAATCAAATTCAAATACCCTTACATTGGAGTTATTGCTTGATGACATTACAAATTGAGAATTTGTATAGTCAGGATTTTATGTATTACATCTTCAACCAATGGCGACATCAAAATTTAAGATTTCCTGGCCGCTCGCTCCCCTGACAATCTCTAAATCAACACATACAAAAATGACACGCTTAATATGACCTCAGGGTGAACCATAAAGTTATCTTTATTTCTTGACCATATAATTCAAAAGCGCTACACGGAAGTTTCAGGTATATAGTTAGAGGGACATGATTAAATTTTCCGAAGATACATATTTCTCTAAATTCTCTAGGTATATACCTACCGAAAACGTGTCGGTTTATTGGCCAAATTAAACAAGTTAAAAAGAAAACCAAAACCTAAGTTATGATCTTGCCTGCAATAAAAATCGGCTGACAACAGAAATTACTAATTATCTTTTCATTGAATAAAGATGGTATTTTCGATTTAATCACTTCTGGTGTGATTTGCTACATTGATAAGCATTCCAAGTACTTATATACAAAAAAAAGTTTCGAAAAGAATTGGGGCGTATTTTCTGGACTGTGTCCTCGTGTCTAAGGTGCAACGGGAAATTTTAAGGCATCCGTATTTTCTGTCATATGCAGTGGATTCATAAAGATTATTTCTTACCTTTTGTTTGGGTACAGAAATATCCTTAAAAGTAAAAGCAAAAGTTGATTTTATATACTTATATTTCAATACAAAACGGAGGCTGAATTTCCTATTTGCTTCAATAGGAAATGAGAAATTTCACAATTTTTGTACCAAAGAAACAGTTTTCAGCTTAATCCTTTCAGTTGGGGTTGTTTTTGATAGAAAGTTTTACATCAGAGCATAAATAAGAATGTTCACATTTTTAGGGACACCTGTTATGTGAAATCTCTGGTTGCAACTTTAACCATAAAAAGTTATTAAAGTAATGTTTATTTTATTCACACCAAGAAAATGCAAAACTAACCTGTATGAATGACAAAAAGAATAGGGTCACTACCAAGGTTAGCTACTTGAAGGGTTCATTAAACTTGACGCAAACTTTTAAAGGTGACTACAAACGTAAATGCACATTTTATGAGCATTTTGTTTCGATTATATTGCATAAGTAATAGGAAATAAAGCTACGGCAGCGCGTGAACTATGTAAGTTAATTACTCTTATCGCATATAATGGTGACATTGTCGTTATGTAATTTGTAACATACCTAAATCACTTTACAACCGAACCTAAATAACAATGATCTGAATAATGAAATCATAACAAACCGGAATATGACTTATTTATTACTCTTCACCCTGATTTAGTAACATTTAAATGCCAATGTTCCAAACATTTTCATTTACAGTTGTCACTTAAAAGCACAAAAGTGTAAAATTACAACGACCTTATTATGGTGTACATTCATCATGAGCAAGTCTAAGATGAACAAACAAATTCTTATAAATTTATAACAAAAATCATTAAGCCGTACCGGAACCTGGTGGCTCACATGTTTCAACGTTTTCCTGTCCCTGTGGCGCATTGTGTCTAAACGACACCTTGGAAATGAAATTCAATGAAGTGAATTGTAATGAAATCATCCGTGTGACAACTGCTAGAGGAACCACAGAAAAAAGTTTTTAATCGAGGTTACAAAAAATACTAAAGTACGTCGAAATTTCTACATTCTAAATATGAAAAAATGGAAAGTCACTCTAACTACTGAAATGACAGCGCCGTTTTTTCGGCTTTCATGGTGTCTAAACTCATCAAAATGTTTCAAAAAGTTAAGCATCAAATCTGCTCATCCAATATCACAAAAGTTGAGCAGGGTGGAAGAGCCCAATATTCGACTCTACGAGTGTGTATGAAGATTACGATGAGTTCTACAATCCTCGCCAAAAGTCTTGGAACATTTAAGCGCATTCGCTTGTAAATAAATGTCCTCGCTCCCCTGAATGTCCTCTGAATGTTGTTCAGAGGCCAACGTTCCATCCGGTTGGAAGAGGTCTCAACATTGTCTGATGGGGAGGGGGAGGGTTTAAAACAATTCTCCAGCTCCTGCTTTCCCTTGGAGTTTGGAGACTGGTTATATTCACTCACAGCAAAGTCTCACGCTTGATTGCACTAAGAAAGCGCGGGGTGTTCCAAATACTTTTGCGAGGATTGTAGTTCCCCCGTCGCGTTCCAAGTCTGTTTAGAGTCAGAATGACATGTTCAAAGAGCTGTTTAATCTGAACAAGTGACCAATACTTTTGATTTTAACATTGCAACTGCAAAATAATGGATAACAGAATAAATTTTGAACCTCTCTCTATAGATCTGAGACTTAGAACAATCATAGTAGAGTGCCTACCATAAAACAATTTGGTATAGACACGTCTATTTAGTGATATGCAATCTACAATTTTGTTGCTTTATTTTCCCACAGACGAGACAAGAATTTCAACACAGTAAATGCTTCGACATATAGTATATCCAACAACAATCCTGCTATTTCTACTGGCAAGCCTGCAACGATTCAGCTTGTACCAACAGGAGCATTTCAACCCCCAGTAAAACCAGGTACATATTACTAAAATCACAACTCGTAATTGGCAGACGATAAACCTGCATGCTTGACAGTTCATTCACACCTTCTAACATGTCCACTGAATTCGTCTTGAGAGATTCGATCATTCATTTACCTGTGTAGACTGACGGATAACAGAAGCTAGTTCATTCCACTTATCTCATTGGCCAAATCTTTTGTCCTGTACCATTGGCCAAAGGGGTTGTTTTTCGTGTTATTATTGTACCTTAGTGTCTTTGTCAGAAATAAATAAATAAATAAACAAATAAATAAATAAACTTTGGGATCTCCTAACTTACCCGGAAGTTGTATCAATTTTGGTATCAGATGAAAGGTCATATTTTTCCTCACTATCGTCTTAAAAATTCAGCTTTCAAATCCATTTCTTTTCCAAGATAGAAACAATGGTTAACTTTCAATATTAGCACAGTAATGGGCAGGGTGTCCCAATAAGCATTATCGCTTCTACCACCAAAACCGCAAGTTTATTTCCCACGCGATTCGGTATTGTGAGTGTATGTAAAAGTGTCAAGCTCTAAGAGAGAACATGATACACTTAAATCGGAACAAGCCCCTTTAATATAAACTGTATGTGACGAATGAAAATTTCAGGAACCTCAGTTTCTTAACATATTGTACCCCTTTGTCCTTTGTGAAGGTAATGGACAAAAGTCAAGAAAACTGTCGAAATAATGTGTAATATCAGTGTTTTAAATATGAGACGGCTTCAAAACGCATTCGACCGTAATCCAGCGCCTCTAAACAGACCCGTCGGTTGAATAGTGTGTATTTAATTTAATGTGTTTTAATTAACTAGTATATCCCTTACGTACCTAACTCCGTACTAGGAAATTTTCCACGTTGACGGAACCTGACGATTGAGATTTCGAGTAGGGCGCCCCTACCCTGACTTAGTAATTTTTGGTACTTAGTCGTTTTTTGAACTAGCATTCAGCGAGACCGCTCCTCTTAAGTCCACCGGCCACTTCCAGGTGAAGACCAAGGAAGCGGTCCGCTCTGGACTTATTTTTTTTTCTGAACTCTGGACTTTTTTTTTTTGTGTCTGAGATGTACTACCCTCCTATAGTATACGTTCTGGTCGCGGCCGCTTTTCTATTCTTAGAGCAACTTCATAGCGATGGCCCAGTACTTAACCTCAACTGACTGTTGCGAGTTTGCTGTCAGAAACTAGGCATGATACGCACTCTCTAAAACATTAGATATGAAACCTAAAACACCCAATCCTAAATAGGTTTTGCGGAAACCGGTAGGTAGCCAACAATTTATTATAAAGCTACCGGGTCATTTCTTGGGGAATGAATTGGCTAAGACTACCGCACTTTTTACCATGGTTTTACCGTAATGTTTTTTTTTTTTTTTTTTTTTTCCCTAGATCTACTAAGCGAACGTTGGGTGAAATGTCACGTACGTAGCCATTTCAAAAATGAACTAAGTCCAGAGCGGACCGCTTCCTTAGTATTTACCTGAAAGTGGCCGCTAGACTTAAGAGTTGCGGTGTGGCTGAAAGCTTTCGGCCTGTTACGGCTGGTTGGATGGCCGCGATGAAATCCACTGAAATGGAGGATTTTGCCCAAAATTTTGAAAGTGGGTAACAGTGGGTTTTAGTGATTTTAGGGATATATAAGTAAACATTATTATATTATGGAGTTGGCAAAAACAAAACGTTTTGTCCTGCATCATTTGATCGAAAGTTTTACTTTTCATGTTAGATTTGTCCAAACCTTTTTGGGTACGGATGTTATTTGTCAAATCAATGAACACTTGTTTCAAATTCACCTGTGTACATTTCATTTTACCCCACAGTAGTTTGGCCCAAAGGATATCCTGTCCAAATGGTCCATATGTCTATTTTCTTAATATAGACTGTATGTGAGTCAATGATTTCAACAACATCACTTTCTTAACATATTACATCCTTTGTCCGCATAGTGTCAGTAGAAAGTTAGCATAACTGTCAAAGAAATATAAAATACGGTAGATTCAAAACATTCCGCGATTTTGAAACATAGAAACATTAATTACGAAAGCTAAGCAGAATTTTGTGTTGCGGTGGAAAATTTATTTGAACATGTACAATTCTGATCCAAAGGTTTTTCAACTATAGCACGTTTTATCCTTTGAATTAGGCTTCAATATATAGGAGCGGGTGTAGGCCACCCTGCCCTAAATATTGAAGCTTAATTCAAAGGATTCAACTGTACAGTCTGAAGTACGCGCAAATACATCACATCACATTTTTTAATGTCGCCAAGAAAAAGAAAGAAGGAGGAGAAGTGAAATCACTTTATATCACATTTTTGTCATGTGGAAAGGTTCACTGTGACATGTAACGATATTATTGTCCTTTGCAGGCGTTTCAGGCTCGGTACGCCAGACCACAAACGTTCAGACCCGTACCATCCCAGGTGATAGAACCCAGACTCAACAGACTATTACTAGGACAGTAACAAAGAAGGTTGGAGATGGCGATGAGCAATCAACTACAACGAGAGAAGTTAAATCATTTGGTTCAACTCCTGGCGGGGAGTCTACGACAACGGTCATTCATACAGGTTAGAAGTTATAACAGTCCGAGATGCAATATTCACAGTTCGTCATGTGAGTGCAAGAAGGTCGCATGTGCAATGGCTGCCATGTGATACATCTGTGTGCTGCCAAGTATTAATATAACTCTCAATTACTCTTTCCTGCAGTCAGTGGAGATGGAGCCGAGTGGCTCTTGAAATGGTTCTTCAGGCGACACAGTTACCTGAAGAACCATTCAAGAGCCACTGATCAAAGACTTATATTAATATTATTTGTGATGGTAATTTCTGACAAATGGCAGCTATTGCACATACGACCTTCTTACATTCACATGACAAGTTCACTCCCTAAGTCTGTCTGTCGCAAATATCTACTTTTTTAGGATCACAAAATTGAGCACTTTTATTCGGAGGTAACAATTTACACTTCACAGACAAGAGTAATTTACACAATTTTGAACACAAAAGGTTGTAGCAAAATTCAGTTAACCAGTTGACAGTTACACAACTCAGTCAGTCTGCATTTCAAAGATGGCTAGCCAAGACCTTTTGTGCGCAAGGCTTTTTATACTACCAATTTACTTAATTGCTAAAATTAGCACCTTATAGTTACATCGTGCATAAACATATCGATTAACACGTCACAGTCTAACATTGTCTAATAGAAAATCACACTCATTACATCATACTGTGTTTTTTTGGCAATTTGTCTATGCACCATACCTGGAAAACCCCGAGCTATTTATGAAGCTTTCTCAAGAAAGTTCTCTAAGCATGTAAGCAGATCACCACCTTCTTAATATAGCAATAGGGGAATTTCTCTTGCATGCATGTTGTAAACAAGTGTCAGGTGCTTTTCCTGTTTAGGAATCTTTTCTCAAAAGTTACGCACAGAAATAAACTAATATTTTAAATCTAAAAAAATGCCATAACAACGTGTTGGGCGCGATGTTCCAATCTCTGAGACTACTAGAACATGATCAGCAGTGGGTTTTGTATATTTGAAGTCTGAAGAACAGGTAATGCCCATTGTCACATTTATGAACCACTGAGAACCGCCGTTTAAGTGACCACAAATTAAACCGCCAAAATCGGAAAACTTAAATCATTTTAAAATTTTATTTGTAATCCCTTTTATAAGTTTTCGTTTTAAGCTATAAATTACCATCAAAAGTTGAAAAAAAAATCAGGGAATGTGTTACTCCCTCCATTCTTAATACCATTAATTATGATGACTACGGTGACCGTAATCTCATCGATATTTTAGTAGGAGAATATTGCGATACATATACTTCTTTCAATCCGTTTTTAAATGATGTGTTCTGCTACATTTCTCTCATCTCTTGCCGACAGGAGGACAGCCAAGACCAAAGCCTGTGGTATTTCAGCCTTCAAATTTGTCGGTAATGCTAAACCTACGGGCTGGTCATCAGGCTCACAGCCTCAACATCGCCAACCCGAAACCGTTAAAGTGGGGCAGAGGACAACGATCCATCTGCAGGGAAGCTTCGATGAACCTTCGCAGCAAGATGCTAAAGATCTGGCCGAGTTAATACCTAGTCAAACCACCCAAATGCCTTCAAATGTGCAATTCAGCATGCGACCATCTCTTGCAAAACCCCAAAGTGTTCCCAAATGGCATCCACCCGCGTCGTCCCCTTCTCCCCCTCCGGTAGAACCGATAAAAAGATGGAGCGCACCGACGAAAACGAACGTTGGTAAAGAAATGACCATCACTTTTGGTGGGCCAGGGCAGCCCATGAAAATCCCTATTGGCGTTGCTGCACCTATGACTGTAGTCTCTTCTGAAGCCCAACCCCCACAACAACAAACTACTGTGACTAAATATTCAACTCGCACAGTAACGACTTTGCAGGAGACTACAGTGGAGGAAGAGTCATCAGTGAAGAAGAAGAAGAACCGTTTTTTCGGACAACGACATAT
Organism: Ophioderma brevispina; assembly: GCA_023653785.1. Lineage (NCBI taxonomy): Eukaryota > Metazoa > Echinodermata > Ophiuroidea > Amphilepidida > Ophiodermatidae > Ophioderma > Ophioderma brevispina. The sequence goes on along the minus strand of JAMKCH010011932.1, from coordinate 16,909 downwards.
GAGACAAAGACTGAAGTATCTGAACCTGTTAGTGTCCTAGAGGATCCTAGCATCATATTGAGAGGAGGTTTCAAGCCTAAGGATCCCAAGAAAGGTGAGGTTTTATGTACAGAAATTAATGCTCTCAAAGTAGGGCAACTTCATAACTGTTTTCAAATATTGGTTGATCACAGATTAACACTAACATAGCATAACATAACATAACATAACATACTCCTTTAAAGTCTGACTCAGAGATTTCGAAATATTATTTTTTTGTGTAATAATGAAAAATAGTCAACTAGAACTAAAGATAGTAACCTAAAATGCACAATTACAAAATTTGAGATGAATCGGATTTTTCGTTTGGCACTAAACTTTATGTGTGTTCAGTATTAGTTCCCATAGGATCTGTGATAACAATTAAATCCGCATCCGGAATTTATAACAAAGTTGTGATTCTCTATATGAAGGAATTCGATTTAAGCTTAGCAATTTCACACAGTGATTAGTATATGGACAAGCATATGTACATGCAAAAAACACAATTTTTTTGGAAATTGGGGGCGCCCTCCTCAGGAAATCTCTGAGTCGGCCTTTAAGGTTTGAACATACTGTGAGAACATCGAAAATAAGCAACTGTAAAAATAATTTATATGGTATTTTACATCTTTTGGAATCCACTGCACACATTTTCCGTCATCTATTAAAGCCATTATAAGAATTTTTTCAACATGTAAGCAAACTACGCCCCCAATTTTGTTCGAAGAAGGCTTTTTTACTGTTGTATTTTCGAATTGTTGTTTAAGTCTTACGAAAGTGACTGAGCTCTAAACAACAGTTGTTCATAGAGAGAAAATTTTTGTTAAAGTATCAGGATCTCCGATGTTTACAAACGGATAGGGATTCTATTTAAAAATTATAACAGCGCCATCATAATACCATGACCTGTTAATTTGACCTGTGACCTCCAAATATTTATGTAGCATTATGTCAGGAGGACGTGAATATTTTCATTTAAACACGTTGATCTTCTGCTACACCTTTAAAAACCAGACCTTCTTGCCTTTTCGTTAAAATTTGCAGGGCTCTGTGCATTTAATAGCCTTTCACCATCATAACGGGACAATAGATTAATTCTTTTATTGGTAACTGCTAGCGATTCAGAAAGTTGCGGCTTCTCAAAACCTTAATTTTTTTTTTGAAAATTGGGGAGCGCTCTTTAAAACGCTATCATTGCTTTACAGCAACATGGTTCAACTGTTACAAACCCTTAAGACTCGAAAAAAATAATCAATCTAGGTGTCCTATCGAAACTTGCAAATATTCCCGGAACACTGTTCAACCGCCGGGAACTCCCGCAAGAATGGAGACTGTGTTTAGAAGCCGCAACTTTCTGTACCGGCCTCACACTCTTGCGTGGGCTATGGTTCTCGCTTATGAACGTGTTAAACATGTCCTCAAAACTAAACTTCATCGTGAGTCAAAATGGTCTAAGAAAATGGCTAGCCGGTATCCAGACCAGTGATAGTATTTTAAGCATGCGGCCCAAGAGATTCCACCATTATCTAATCCGTGGCCTAAGATTAAAAAATGTATTCAAAATGTCCTGAATCAGTGTCGTAGTGACTATTGGAAAAATTATATTCTTCCACTTGTTCAGCAGGAGAGGGTGTTGGATCTCATTGATGCCGAGCAGTCAGACCTCACATGGCGCTCTATTATGTATGATTTACCAATGGGGTCCTTTCCTTTGCAGTTAGTGCTACGATTGCTTTTTTTGCCTACGCTTTCCAATTTGAAATGCTGGGAAAAAGAACGAACACCAGATGCCAGCATTGTAAGAACACTGAAACGTTGTCTCATGTTCTGAATTCCTGCTCGGTTGCCCTTAAACATGGCGACATGATTCAGTCCTTCATTACATGTATGGTGTTATTAAGGGAATGCTGTCATCTGGCAGTACAATCCCACAGAGCCTTCTTCCAACCGGTCAACGTCCGGACCTGTTCTTGATTAATGAGTCTACTGGCAAAGCGATGACAGTTGAGCTTACTGTTACTTTTGAACAGGACATCAAAAAAGCTCATGATCTTAAGTGTAACAAATACATTTCAGATTTATGTATAGTTGTAGACCTTAATTCAAGGGGTATCACTACAAGCCGTGTTTGTTTTGAAGTAGGCTCTTGGGGGCTGATAACAAAAGAAAATAAAATTCGTCTCCGTTAAATTCAAATTCAAATTCATCGAGGTTTCCATGCCCAGATCAGTTGCCAAAGGTATTTCTAAGATTGCTCTATTATGCTCATATGCCATATGGTATAGTAAAAATGAAACCCTGTGGGATGAAATCTCAGTATTGAAATTGTAATATGCTCTCATTTTGATTTGCTTAAGCTGGTCCCCTCTGATCACACCTTTAAGGTGTTTTTATAATTAAATGTATTTTAATGTTTTATAATATGTCAATTGTATATGTAAAGTGCGGTTTACCCTGCTTTGACCGACGCCAACGTTGAACGTTGGTGTGTTGGTCTTGTCCTGGGTTTTTATGTATGCTTTTTAACTATTGCTAATAAAGTAATGAGTATAATTATAATAATAATATTGATTTATAACGCGCGCATATCCACCCTAACGGGTGCTCAAGGCGCGATTGCCAATTACTATTATCGCTGCCATTAGGAAATCGTCACAATCATTTCGCTTCATCTAGGTGGCTGCTGACTAGGCGAACAGCCCTATCAGCATTTAAGACTGTTATATCACCCATAACGGCTTTCCAAGGACACAAACACGTTGGCCACAACTGGGCTCAAACTCACGATTTTAATGGTTTAATAACCATGAATCTTGCGCTTTTCCACTGGACCACACGTGCTCTCACATAACTTTGTGTGTTTAACACAGAAAAATTATTAATTGGTGAAAATGTTATCATCCTCAGACAGATATCTAACGTTTTATTTTCTTCTTATCAAAAATCTGAATCTGTGGTTATATAAGAAGTCTGTAGGTATTGATAACTGGATGTCCCGTTGGGAAAGAATTTTGTATTGTGCCATTTCCCTATGAATTTGCAGCCTCAACGGAATATATACTGCATGTTGAAGGACGTGGTGACAGAATACTGAATTTCTTTGTGAAACATATCAAAACTCTTTAAAAACGAATGCTGTGGGCTGCGGACGCAGTTCTGAATATCTAGTGAAATTGGAAAGACAACTGAATTTAATTTGTTATCAATCTTTTTCTTATTTTGCAGTGAAGATAATGCGTCCAAAGTCCTTCCCAGGTGCTTCCGTAGACGAACCTGACCTCCCAGAAACGGACAAGATGAAGGCATGCAAAACCATCGCTGATCTTCTCATGTTCCCAAAGAATAAACAAGCTAAAGGTGCCAAAATGTTTGCAAAACGACGTAAGCGAAGTGCAAAATATACTTTAGAGGCATACGGAACCCGTGGCGAAGACGAAGAATTACCAGAACAGATTGGCCCAAAGACCCCAACTAAACCTCCTAAAGTAGCGGCAAGCGTTGATGTCATTAAACGTTTGCCCGGTGTACCTCCTCCGGCCCCTCCTCCCCCACCTCCTCCAACTACAGAGCCTGTTTTTATACCGAAGCTTGGAATTCACGTTGCGCCTACTGATTTTAGCATTACTAAGACAAAGTAAAAAGTGTGACACAAGACTGTTACCAAACACCCCTACACAGTGCGGAATGCTGGTAGCTGATTTGAAAAGGGCAAGTGGGCGAGGTGCGTCCATGTTTGAGCGCCGTCGAAAAAACGCTCAAAAAATTTGTTTTGACGAATGAAGGCAAGAACCCAAGCGTTTCGCCTGAAGATAGAGAAAAAGAACCACCAAAAACAGTCACGCTAGGTTCATTAGGAAACATGGACAGAAAGAGGAACAAGAGCCTGTTATCCACCCATTCAAACCAAAGCTGCATAAACTTAAACAAAGAAAAACACCATGGGAAGCGGCAATGGAATCTTCTCCGGTTGGAGCTGTTGATTCAGCTTTTACCACATGCCTAAGAAAAGTTTCACTGGCGCTGATTCCGGCTACTGCATTAAATAAACCAAAACCCCCTGCGGAATGGATGACCACATCTACATGCTCCCCAGTCCCGCCGGCTAATCCCCAACAGAACCTAAAATAAAAAACCGCAGTTAGGCGGCTGCAACCAACTTCTCCGTCTCGCAAACGGACACGCACCATCGCCCGCCTAAGTTTAGCCGAAATTTGAGCTAAAGAAAACAAGCTTATGAAACTCTCCAAAAATGGCTTACAAATACTTTATGTAAGAGCTAGAGGTTGGAGTTATTCTCCCCAGCATTCACCGGAAAACACCCCTGCTTGCACATCGCCGCTTCCGGTTGCATTCGGCGGATTTCGGCAGTGGATCTCCTGGTCTAGCCGCGTCGCTTCCTACACCAGCCTCTCAGTTACAGCGGTGGATACACATTCACTCTAAAGCCAGAAGTTTTCCGTTCGGCAGTGGAGGAAGTTACAGTCCTCCTAAACTACGGCGTCACCACGAAGCTGAATATGAGAAAGTGAACGAATTGTTAAAGGATATATGTTTTTCTTCTTTTTTATGCTCAGCAGCTTGCTTCTGCCGAATCATTTAGATGAACAGATTTAACTGATTAACAATATGCAATATATTTTAAGAGGTTGTTAACTTCTTAACAGGGTGATTTAAGGCTTAGAGGTTTGTGTGTTTCAAGTAAAAGGCATGTTTAATAATGAACTCATAAACGTTGAAAGGTGATAAAGTGAGATTTTGTTATTGTAGACATGAGTACAAATTTGGAACATTGAATGATATTAACCTTATGTTTCAATAGTTTGACAACTAACCAGCTTTGACAACTCAAGCATTTTAATGGTGACCGCATCAAATATGCGGTTAATAACAATAGGTAAACTTCAGTTGCTACACACGGTAGGGTTTTAAACCATTTTTTTATAATGGCTTTCGTAAAGCTTTAATTTATTATATTGTATTATATTTATGTCGCATGAGTGATACACACGACCCTAGTCTGCGACTCCTCCATGGGTAAAAATTGATTCGCTACTGTATTTCACGGGAGGTTTAACACCTTCGTGTCAACTCCCCGCTGCCCTGGATACCAGACAAGTGAACTCTTCCGGGTCATTTTCGACCATGTTTTTACGAGAGTACAACCAATCCTAAGCTTTGCAGTCAAGAACACGTCTCAGTTGACTCGGATGTGCTATCACATCTTTGACCTTTCGTACTATTTTGTATAGATTGTTAATGTGTAAACACAAAATGTAATTATTTAGGATATGAGGGCGTAAACAACGAGTGTAATGTAAATGATGTTTGGCCTGGATACGTGTGGCGGCAGATCCCTTTTCCGGGAATTATCGTGCGTGAGGACTCCATTGTCCTGTTCTGATGCGATGCACCATGCGCGACCAGATGGCCATTTGGTTTGAAAGTTTACACCACACTGACCCTCTGACCTCTTTCAACAACATTATTATCTTTGAGCATCCAACCTGTATGCTATAAAGTTGAAATATTAATAAACATAGTCAATGTATGCGTTCAATTTTTTACCTTCAACATATATAGCTCGTTCTATATTAAGGTATACACCTTGTTACCTATTTGACTTACCGTTTATTAATTGAATTCTTTTTATATTCTTTATTTTTTGTCTGTTTGTGTTTTTGTGTTTTTTAAGTTTTTGAGTTTTATTGATTTTTTAGTTTTTTTCTTTTATATACATTTTTTATATTAATCATACAAGACAAGGGGGCGGGTGTGGGGTATAAAGTGCACGGTGAAATTATTTTGGAAGTGAAATGTAAAGGGTTTCATGGAATTACTATATTTCATCAGAATGAAACTTCGCAGATCGCAAGTTATAAAAGTGAAAATCAATGAAGAAGCTAATTTTTTATTTACCGATTGGATCAGTCTGTAAGATATGGCATTGCCGCCAATTAGTCGGTTAAACGTTTTACGTTTGATGGTACAACCACCTCTCTATGCTAATACTTAATTAATGCGACCAAACTTATTTTGATTTGAACCCTTTTGAAATCACACAATTTTATAGAAACAAATAGAGCAATTGTGATGTCAATATGACGTCATAGCTCAGTGGCAGGCAGAAGGGCACAGTATGCGACTTGCAGAACCTTCAGAGTCCAGCAGTCGAAATGAGGCGGGCCTTTGCAATGCCTTATACGATTGGCCCGCGTCAGGACCGAGTGGCTTTACCTGTATAGCATGCCAATATTGCCATAAAATTTGCATTAGACTATTCTGATATAACTCCCGAATCTTCTTATCGTTTAGCTCTGTGATCATTTTGAGGAACCAATACCACATGCATTCAAAATTCACCATTCATTAACAGACATTTGTCGAGGTTATTCACTCTTACCTACCCAAGGCAATGTTATATGTTTGGTGATCAGCAGCGCCCTCTCTTTGAATATAATGCCACTGAGAATGTTCCGGCGAGCAAAAAACTATCCACAACGTCTTTAGCTTTTATAACATTGTGCCATCAAGAAACATTTAATTAACGAACATATTTAACCCTCAAACGCAAGTTTTCCAATCACTTCGATTGTAAACCTCCGGTTGTATCTTTTGAAAACTTGATGTCAAACTAGTTCATCACATTATCTGTAGATATGAACCTCAAACAATTATAAAGCACTAGCTTTATTTTTGATTTTGAATTTATGAATATTTTTGAATGTTTTGTCATCTGGTCCGTCACAGCTGTTAGCAATGTGGTCAGGACCACAAGTCGTAAGACCCGTCTTTTCCACATATCCCATAAATCCTTAATCAGAGACTAAATGGCACTACTTGTATACCTCACCCCGGGGTACGTCGTTGCGACACATAAACTAAACATGAGCTTGACAGCTACTGTACTATTTAGTCTCAGCCTGATGAATTGTGGGTAATGAGAAAAAATGCCTAAAATTTCAGTTAAACGCATATAGATATTGTACCATATATTACCATAGTCGCCCTTGTTTGAAACTGTATACCATATATCCATTTTTACAAATGTACATTATTATGTGTACAATTATGTAAACTGAGTGGCATTGTCCAGTTCGGTTAAGCCATCCTGTATATTCTGCTACATAACAATTTTTGCCTCCAAAAACTAATCATGTTTTATTAACCATCCAGCTTTTAATTGTAGACATAGTTTGACCCATACGACCTGTCCTACCCGTTCACCAGGTGCACGAAGCAAGCCCTATCATGAGTAGATAGAACATTATGTATGCAGGAGAGAGATTTATGAAGTACTGTGCTGTCAATAAAATTATAAACAAATAAAACCACCATATGAAGTGTGATCTCATGTTTTGTTTTACTTGTAAAGATAATTGAACATTTGACCAGTTACCATGCATAAAGCCTAATAAAATATATTGTCTGTACTGCCCTAAGTGGAAAAAGCATCCAAATTGTGCTATTTGGGCTCATTTTCTTTGCTTCCCAGAAAGGTTCCCCTCCTTCTAGTGCACACCCCGCGGAAGATTTCTGTCCAATCCTAGGATATGTGTTAGGGTTGCCTTCAACTTAACCGCCGGATGATCAGGCCTGGAAAACTCCTGTCTTCACACGAACAAAGCCGGGAGCCGCTGTTAGAGCGCCCCCGCGCAGAGTTGGGATAGCACATGGTTTGATCTGTGTATGACCATAAGCCTTTTAATAACAGTGTAACATTATTATGTATGTTACAATTATGAAACTGATGCAGTTTCAATTTCCCCACCCTGTAATATCTTCTACTTAACAATATTTTGCTCCAAAAAATAACTCCATGTTTTATTACCAATAGCACTTTTAATTGTAGACTATAGGATAGCGGGCAAGATCTCATAGCGTTTACAAAGGTGAGCAACCCCTTACAAGTACATATTTTGGCTAAAATAAATTGGGGGGGGGGGGGGCTACAATTTCAAAATCGGGTTCTACGCGGTGTGTTCCCACGTCTAGTTTGTGCACATTTTCGTGAAACTGAATTAAATGTCATCGGTTTTTTTACCTGTAATATCAGTGACCAAGAGATGTCCACCACGTTCCATGACTCCAGCAAATAATGGTGCTCTCGATAAGTAAATCCCCGCCCGTTATTAATGGGGGAGGTATGCATAGGACAACGGAACTTCAGATTCTCTGGGACTAAAAAACTGCAAAACTATTTGTATGTCCGTGACTTTAAAGCTTTTGAATTGTTGTCACCGCCCGGTTTAGATGAGCTTCGCCTCAATTCACGAGAAAATAAAACCAAACTTCTGCGGGGAGTTTAAATAACTTTGATCGTGTATTTCCTCATTTATTCTAAAAGAAACGAGATGAGCAAAAATACATGAAAGAAGTTTTGATTGGCAGGCTATACCTAACATCTTGGTGCATAACCAACACCCTAACTTTTAATCATAATTATAATTGGACCCATCTTTTCTATTCAATTTAAATGTTTGTTCTGCCCCGGTTCACCGGCATTTCATATAGGTTGAATGATTTTCGATTCTCTGCTATGAAAGCAGATAATTGTGCATAGAATGGGTTTTTTATTACGTACGTTACGGCCAAGGGGGTCAGCCAATTGAAAACCAGTCGTGTCCGTGCGGGCCGCGACATTTGCTGAATATTGGCACGGAATAATTATAGTTTGGGTGCTTGTAATACACACATAATGTCCATTCGATACAACAATCCGCAAATATCAGGTTTTTAAAAATGATGTTGGGTGTGCTATTGTTGGTTAAATTTTGGTCCTACCCCTGGCCACACAACGATGAAATGACCCACGTCCAGTCGTCTTATATTTGAAAATAAAACAAACCCCCGGCCTCAATGAATACTCTTTTCACCTAAGAAGCGCGCATTGCATGAATATGGAAAAAAAAAAAAGAGTAATCTGAGCACAATGATCCAGGTGCACTACACCTGGCCACCTCTAACACAATACATTAATTTTATCACTACCGATTAGTGGGTATGCAAAGCGGCCACAAAAAAACAAAAAACAAAAAACCACTCCATTATGTGGAGACGGGGTCAGGAGCCATGCTTTCCTATTGTTGGAACTCTATGTTTTCTCTTTTGTGTCGGCAAAACATGCGAGAATACGAGGAAATTTCGAAAGATGACGTAACTCTTTACCCCCTCTTCTATCTATATAGAACCTCTTTGGGGTACGATACGAGACGCGGCAGTTACGCGGGGTTTGGTTCGGCACAAAGATGTTAGTAAGGGTCACAGTTTGCCAAACATTTTTTTTCTCATGAGCTTTGTTCACCTTCGTTTCCCTTCGAAAAGGATGAATATAGGGTCAAAGGAAATTGGACACACCGTAGAACCTCTAACTTTAATTCTATTTCTTGAAAGAGGACGGGAAATTTGTGTTTTCCACGGTCATGAAAAATAGCTTAATCTAAATCGGGGGTGATGGTAATAGAAGCACCTGCATCTTTCCATTTGTATGGATAATAACAATGTCTCTGCATTTTTCCAGACGAAAAAGGAATCTGTGAATAGTGTTTGGTCTTCTACATACGAGCGGATTTTACTTATCAATAGCCCCCATTATTTTTGCTGGAGTCCAATGAATCATGGTGTACGCTCCGTAGTCACTGATATTCAGTGGCATAATTGAGATGAATTTAATTCATTTCTCGAGAATGTGCACATACTAGCATTGAACAAACTAGACTGAGTTTTAAAATTTTAGGGAAAAGTATTTCGGAAGAATTAGTACTTCCCAGGGTTGCGCCACAACCTTGTCCTTATCCGAGCATTCCGTTCACCAGTGCCTTTGAAGCAACCCAAATACATGAGTAGATAGAACGTTATGTAAGCATGAGAAAGATTTATAAGTACTGCCTAAAATTATAACAAATAACACCAAACAACCACATATGAGTGCGATCGTCCTTTTGTTTTCCTGGTAAGGATCATTCCCGGGGATAATTGAATCTTTTTTATACATGATTACCGATACATAAGCCTAAAAATACATTGTGTTGTAACTACACTCCAGGGGAAAAAGCATCCAAAATTATGCTATTTGGGCTCATTTTTCTTTTGATCCCAAAAGGTTTCCCCTTTCATAGTGCACACCGCGAAAAGAATTCTTGTTCTAATCCTAGGTATATGTTAGGGTTGCCTTCAAAAATTAACCGCCGGATGATCAGGCCTGGAAAATCCTGTCTTCAACCACAACAAAGCCGGGAGCGCTGTTAGAGCGCCCCCGCGAGAGTTGGGATCCATGGTTATGATAATAGCGTTGGATTTTTTTCACGCCAGATTTATTTTCATATAAGAAATTCATACCGTTAGTTGGTAAAAGTAAAACTGTTAGAAGGGAAACCAACGGAAACTGGGAAATGGTGCTGAATTTTAATACATTTAAAAAAAAAAAAAAAAAAAAAAAAAAAAAAAACCAATTAAACGAAAACTTGTTACTTGAATACCGGAAGTAGGACTGTTCAAGGTCCTACAAAGATTGGTTGTGATTGTAAACACATTTGGGAAGTTATATCCAAAAACAATACTTATCAGATAACATAGCTTACGAAGTTACTAGCCTTAGTTTAATCTTCATAAACATCGTCATTGGACACGTAGGGTACAATTTAGACCAATCTTATCAGATCCTCAATCAAGTCCACCACCATTTGATACTGCCCTCAATAAGAGTTGGGCGTCTCTGACATCCTTCCTCATTTTTCAATTATGATCCTTTTATTTCCCTACCATTTTTTACCCTTCCTTCCACATCCGCTACACCCCCCGAAAGCAGGACATGAGGCCACATTCAAACCGGGGTGAGTTTCCTCTCCAATATGTAGACCCCTGCGGTTGACGGATAACGGCGGTTCAGGCGTTGAGGCGTGTTCATGTTACAACAATAGAAAATGGGTCAACGGAAAATAACCGGGCGGAAAACTGAACAGCTCTCACAGGCCTCTGACAGTGACTAGGCAAATTGGTGACACCTCACGGGCACCGCCATGGACGATTGCGTCAAAACTTATTTGGCCATAATTGCTATCTGCTGCTATAGAATAGTCCTTTGCATAGCATAGTCATTATGCTCGCATTGTGGGCAAGACTGCCATATGTACCCCCCTCTCATATATTTACAGTCAACATAAATGTTATTATTTTAGGCTGTTTTATTCCGTTTTTGATCAAAACAAGGCCAAAATTATAATAAATTTTGTATCATGTAATTATATACGAGGGGTACCTAGGGAAGTCTTTCCATTGCTGGTGTTGTTGCCCACTGCATTATGGGGCCCTTGTTATGTCCCTTAGCTAGTCGAAGCAATAGTAATATTCCCCAACCGAGGAAGCTCCAACGGAGTGTGATGAATGAACGTGAAAAACAATCTGCTTCGGGACAATCGGAGACAGCCAACAGTTCAATTCCCATGATTGTGTTCCCTGGCTCTCATCAGTAGTGCTGACTCGTATTTGTTTGCCGTGCCGAGACGACCAAGCAGTTCATGATCTAAACATGGAACATTCCTCAGTGGTACTTGAATTTTGAAATAGACGCGCTCTGTTGAGGGCTTTATCAATATCAAAAAAGAGCCTTTTTCTTAGGTACCTAATTCGATTTGGACAAAAAATTCGTTTCTCAGTCCACAGGTTCCATGGCCAACAAGGCTTATAATCTAGAAATACTGATGCTAATCTTCATTGCTTGATTGCCAAAAAAAAACAAGCCGTTACCCCTAGCTCCAAAGTGATTCTTGTTTGGTGAAAATTATTATTATCTATCAAAAAATAATAGATCTTAAGATGACAAATCAGATGTGTTGTGGTGAGCATATTTAGTAATATTTAGACGGAGTAGTTCGTTGCGTTGGAGAATCAAATAAGGCACCAATTAAAATTGTGCACTAACCTTTATAGGGCTCCATAAAAATATACTTTTACTTAGCTCTTCTTTCCTACTTCTACTTTTCTAATTCTACTCTATATTACAATAACATAACTTATGATAAACATGATCAAAGCATCAAAATACCAACATTTTTAAAAAAAAAAAAAAAAAAAAAAAAAAAAATAGAGCACAAATTGTAACCATCAAAGTTAGTATAATAAAGAAATAGAATAACAAAATATTATCAATACGGTATACAGACATGCCAAACAAAATATAAAAAAAAATTACGAAGTGCACAATGCAACATGACTAGCAAACATGAAGGGAAGCAATCATATTATATACATATGGTCATGACTCATATTGTAAAATTGACTTCTAAACTGCGTCGGAAATGATTAACCGACTTAAATCTATAAGGTGTTTGATTTTAGAATTTCAAATTATTGAACTATTCATTGCACGATGAGAAAAACAATGACAGTGTTTTTTTTAGAATATAGACACTTCACTTTTGTATGGGTATATCTCAGAGGGTTTTGTGATTAACCAATTACTGCGTAATTGATAATGAAAAAACATTTGTACTCATATTTGTTGATGAAGGCATTACAAAACATGGTGTCCAGTGCGTATCCGAGGGGGCGGTGCGGGTGGTGCGATGTACCACCCAAATCTCCAAAATTCCAAAAAGGTCCACAAAAATGATGTGGGCAAGCGAAGCGAGCTAGGAAAAAAAATAGGGGTTTAGGGTTTTTTGTGTCTTTTGCAATTTAAATTAAAAATTTGGGCAAAAAGGTCCACTTTTGCCAATTTACTTCACCTCTATTGTGAAAAGGTCCACTTTTGGAAAAATCCCCACCCACAGAAAATATCCTGGCTACTGGCCTGATTGTGTCCCACGTTAAGGCACATTTTCAAATATTTCCAGCCTTTCAGTAAGATAACAGAGAAAAGTAACATTTTTTATGACAAGTTATCGGATCAGTTGCACTGTTTCAATTTGTGCTGAGCAATTAATCTATGAATAGCGTAAAGTGCTTTTAAAGGGTAAATGATCGACAGATTACATGTGGCCAAGTATTAAAAGACCATTGTTTCCAAAAATATCGAATATAGTTATTTGAAACAAAACAGAGGGTTGAACAACAACGTTAAGAAACTTAAAGAAGAATATATTGAGTCCGCTTATGTTTAACTGGGAAGTAATGGTGGATATTATGAACTCACATAAAAGTAATTTACACAATTTTGGAGTTAGGATATAGTCAGATTTACTCATTAGAGCTGTAGAGGCGTCGATCTGGACTGAAGTACGAAGTATACTTATTGCAGGATGGCCCTACTGCAGCATATCTCAAGACTAGAGACTAAGGCTGGGGTGAATGAAGCCAAGACCAACGCTACGCCTCCATTCAGCATTAGCAGCATGAATCTTAACACACAGGGCCTCATCGCCAGCATGTGTACAAATGTATCTTCGAGGATAACCTCCTGTGCAGCCTTGATGGATCTTCCTGGGGTGCAAGCACATCCACCCTACGCACCACCGACTGGCTTGTTTACAGTGCTGCTGAATATGCGACCCAGCATGTGCAAATAGCTGTCACACAAAGTAGCTGAACACAGACCCAACGAGATCATGAGAAACATTTAGATGCTTGTCTCCAACTCATCTGAGTTCTACCGTGCTTGAGGCATTGCACCTCCAGTGACTTCGGAAAGAACATCACACACATAAGCTGGTGAATAAGGCTCTGCTGGACAACAATTAAGCACCTGCTGCATAACACTGTCAAAGAATCACACCGCTCGGCAGACAGAGACGTGCTCTCGTCGACCTTTCTGTCGACACGCTGCTAAAATCTCCAGCTCCCCATTAACATCTTACAGACATGGAACCAATGCACCGATGGGGGTTGTGACCATCTCCAGCCTGCCAGTGTGGCTCTCCATCACAAGACTGAAGGATCACATTCTTAATAAGTGCCTACCTTTCGTCCACCACGGGGGATATAGACTTCTCAAACCCGAACCAATCAACAGTGAGGCTGGCTCTCACCGGGGGCTCCACCAACTTCAACCAGGGGGTGACACGTGTACAATGCCCTCGAGCTTTCGTATGGATTGGTATAGCGCCACCATTTTCGATAAGCTATAATTAGTAATAATTTATGCAGAGAGTAATTATTTATGCAGTATTACGTATGACCGGAATGACGTAGCGTAAAGCGCCAGGCGACTGGCGAACTAAAGCTAGAGATTTCATGTGATTTCATGCAGTAGCCTCCATTTCTGATCGAGTGGTCATCACGATTTATTTAGGATCCCTGCTTCAACACATTTAGCTGCTGCTCATATGCAAGAAGAAGTAGCTTGGCGTCATATAAATGCATTTATGACTATTTTTTATTTTATTTATTTAGAACATACTTGCTTTCAAGGCCCGGTGACAAATAACAAAAATTGCAATTGCTTCCTCCTTTTGGAAAAGTTCTGAAATTAATACCGGTGGGAGGCACTTGTATTCAAAGGGGATATGATGCGTGAAAAAGAACGTGTTAAAAGGGTCCTTTTTTCCAACAGGCGATGTAACACGTACAATGATTAGGGGTCATAAACTACAAAATATGAAAAAAGGTAGTTTGTTTGTGATGTACATGTTTAGGGTATATATTACATTAAGCAGAGATCAAACAATCATCTACAATACTGAAATCGGAAGTGAAGCAAAGCAAGTAATAAGGGTTTATTGACCACACCTGCATTGTTATTGTTTAAGGTAGAAAAAACAGACAAACATAATTGTTAGGGGAATGCTTTTTATCGTGGAAATACGTGTTTAGAGTGCATTTTATATTCACATCTATCCACCTGTTGAATCAAGTAGCCCCCCCCCCCGATTAATACATTTTGAAAATGTTTAGATTTTTAAAGAAATAGTGTTTTAATCCTTTTTAACGTCGACCTAATCTTAACCAAAATCCCAACCACGAAAGATTGTTTGTACTTCACCCCCCCCCCCCCCCCCCCCCCCCCCCCCCCCCCCCCCCCCCAGTTACTAGCAAACAACTACTTCTTTGTCTGGACTGTTGTGTGTTGTAGTGTCCGGTCTGAATGCTCATAACGTTGCTCTGCAAGTTTTTTGACGGGCGCGGTTTTGGGCTGTTTGGTGCGTCTTCAGCCTAAAAACGGGCCGGATATGCAAAAAAAGTAGGTCATGAGATGATTTCTGTTTAAAGCTCAACAGATAATTTGTGTTTTTATTTCCCGAAGCCGGTACAATTTCCAGTTCCGCGCCGGTTGTTTGCACACGTAAGTCGACGGACGGCTAGCCATGTAATAATTCCCGTCAACAGGATGCTGCGTTTTGAAGTCCCACCTCTCAAAATGCCATTGAATACAAAGGCGCACACCAACGGGCGTATACCAACACGGGTACCAACACCGAGTCCTGAGTTTAATTAGTTGACTATATTAAATTTTTGTTCCACAGTAATATTTCTTTAGCTTTCAGAGGTTCATTTTGTATTTAATATGTTATTTTAAAAAAAAAAAAAATTTTATTGTGTTAAAACGACACAGACTGGCAAAGAAGGCGTTTTTTCTTAACCCTTAAATGGTGATGTAACGTGTTTAGGCATGTAACCCATTAAGCGATATCAATCATCGAAAATACTATAAATCGGAAGTAAGCAAAGCAGATAATAAAGAAGGTATATTACCGCAACAATGTATTTGCTTACTTTTTTAGGAGTAGGCAAAAACAGACAAAAGTACTTGTTTAGGGTATGTTTTTTTTATAATTATGAAAAAGTGGAAAATATTTGTTTAGGGTGCATTTTTAAGTCCATGTTTACGCATCATATCCATTTTGAATACAAGTGCCCCCGGAAGTTTTACCACACACCAGAGTTTTCAAATCTTTGCTCTCCTTTCACAAGAGGCAGCTAGTGGCACGGGCAGAGACTTACAGGGATGGGCTTTAATAAAGAGGTGGCACATTACATCAAAAAACACTAATCCATTGGTATCCTAAAAAGAAAAGACCCCTAGCTATAGATTGATTATACCAAATTTTCACCATGGGCGTTCGACAGCAATTATTGGATTGAACCCTCTCCCCCACTGGTTATAACTAGACTCTATCCACCGTTGGCTTTTGGAACAGAGATCATCAGACCCTCGACCATTATTTCAAACAGGTAATAAATATTACAATCATTGTTAATCATAGATTTGTACCCAATTACTAATATTTATCTAAGAAATGGCCCGTGCACTCCCCAAACCTACAAACTAAATTTTTGATTCCTTTTGAGACCCTGGTCTAAATTAACACATTTGAGATGCTAACAAACTTTGGGGCACATTAGCATAACTTCAAGATGACGTTCAACATGGCTGGCAAAATGGGTAAAATCAGAAAATGGTACTAAGCATCCAAGATGTGTCACATTTGAAAAGTATTCATTGGAATTTGCTTTCTAATTATTAGTAGTAATTTACTATATTTGTCAGGTAATGTACTATTAGTTGTAGGTAATTTACTATTATTGCCTACGCATGGAATTCAGGTACAAATATCGATGGAAGGCCATAAATGGTACTAAATGGACACAACCACCGATTGTCTACCGCTCTTACCAAACGTCGCTAGAACTTTTAATATTCCTTGAAATACTTGATGTCCTAGTTAATTGGAATGCTATGCCTAAGTACTGACACAATCTTTTAACGAATAATTCAGATTTCTGTGGAGTTTGGTAAGCAGTGGACAATCGCTATTTTAAAACTATAAAAGATCCGGACGATGAAAGCTGTAGTTTTTCCAGTTGCACTGTAAGGCTGTGAAACATGTGCAGGTGTCAAGCAGACAGGAAAGCTATATCGTCTTTGAGAGGTGTTGCTGGAGGAGCTGCTTCGAATATCATGGAGAGATCACATCACTAATAAATTTGTCAAATCCACACATTGAGAAACAGCAGT
>JAMKCH010011931.1:0-27645 GCA_023653785.1 Ophioderma brevispina | reverse complement strand
GTAAATTTACCCTAAAAATGTCTGGAAATACTGCTGCCAGAAATTTCCGTAAATTTACGGAAATTTTTTTAACAGTGTAGCGTATGCGCAATGACCTACTTTTTCACAATAGGGCCCACTTAAACAACTAATTTCGCCAGAAATGTCAGTTACGACTTTGATGCACTGACATGACGATATATTATATAAAATTTATGAATAGAATAAAGCCTACCTTTAGTCTAAAGTCTAGCCTACCTAGAATAAGCAGTACCTATTTATCTGCGCTTGCAGGGCCGTACGCAGGTTTTTTTTTTACGCGGGGTGCGGGTCTTCGAAAATGTGGACTTTAGTTTGGAAAATTGACCTCCCCCCCCCCTTAAATGGTCCTTTTTTGGACGTTTTGAACATCTCATCACCAAAAGGTGGACTTTTTTGTCATATTTTCTCTAAAATTCGGACCTTTTATCAAAAAATCCAGGAAAAGTGGACCGTTTCCCCCTTTTGTGGATTTTTTTTGGGGAGGGGTGCGACCGCACCCGCACCCCCTGCGTACGGGTTGTGCGCTTGCATCGCATTAAAATACTGAAACACACCGGTGTATTTATTTTTAAATTTTTTAGATCCTATACTTTTGCGCTGGTTTAATTATTGTTTTACAATGATGATGGTGAATCACATGTTTAAGATGAGCTTTAATTTACTATATAGCCACACATCCCAAAGAACAATTTAAATTGTTATTAACAAAGTGTGATATATTTCTAGTGGTCATATTTTGGTCGTGCTTGACTGATTAACAACAATGGAATAACATTTCATTGCTGTTTTAATTTGTTTCTACCATGGCAACTTCCACTATAAGTCAAACCAACGACACCAAATACAAAGATATTTGATGCCAATATCTTAATGCTTTGTTATTAACCTTGACAATAAGTGTTCTTTCACAAAGCTAACACTCGACCTATGAAGATACAATATAAACATGTTTGTATGTAGGCCAGGTAGTACATTTAATTAAATTCGAGATATAGTTGGGTCATAATACAGGGGTCAAAATGACAAATGCTTGGATTGCTGTAAAAAAAGTAACCAACGTGTTCCTCTTGTTACAAGGATTAACAAAATGTATAGTTTGTACAACCTACAAGGTATGGTTACCGAGTTATAAGACAAAATTCGTCAAATGTCAAAGGTCATCACCAAAGATTAAATCCTTAATACTGCACCGATTTCTTTAAAAATCGTCTCAAATTGTTAACCTCTCCACAGGGACTGCGACAAAAGTAGTTGACACTCTCATTTGTATTTGTTTATCGAGATAAATGACAAACAAGGTCAACCCCATTAACCTCTATTGATCTCCGAATTTTACAAATATGTTAGACGGTGCAAAATGTTTTTGTTGCAGTTTCTGAGGAAAGATGAACAATTTGAACCCATTTTTGAAGAAATCGGGGCAATATTTAAGATTTAAACTTTCGTGATGACCTTTGACATTTGACAATTTTTGTGTTATATCTCCATAAAACCATAAGTAAATTGTAAGTAGTACAAACTATAACTTTTTTAATCCTTGTAACAAGACGAACACTTTGGTTACCTTTTTACAGCAGTCCAATCATTTTTAATTTTTGACCCCTGTATTATGAATTCCCCTCCCCCTCCTGGATTCCGCCCACACTTTCACGAGGGGCACCCCGCTAAATTTGTTCATTAACCTTCATAGAAGACAAATCCACTGAGAAATGATGCTCTGCTTTCCACGGTCACGGAATTACTCCAGATGACACAACTAATATGTTGCACAAACTCCCCCGCAGTAGTAGATTTATGACGTCGGTCCTGATCCCAGGCTTTTTTTTCGTTTGCTAGCATCAAACTGTGCATGAAAAGTCCTACGTATACGTTTGCCTGCGAGGAATCAAGGTAACTTTGATTTGTCAATGACAACATACCCCTGGTCAATCCCGAAAACCACCATCGCTTTCAGAAAGTTGTGGGAGAGCGTGGCCTAGTGGTTAGGGTGCTTGCCTGTGGCGCAAGTTTACCATAATTTCCCGGGTTCGAATCTCGGTAGGAATACTCTTTAGGATCTATCCGGGTACTCAATCCTGCATTTGATATGTGTACCAGCTTTTAATAAAAACAGAATACCGCTCTACTCCGTGGGTCACTTGGAATTGGGCAAATAAATCATAAAAACATCCTGTCCTTCAAAGGGGACGCTAAACCGTCGGTCCCATGTGCAGAGAGCCACAACTGTACATGTACATCGCGACCAGTATCGAATAAGAGTAAGCCTAGGGTGAAAACCCCTGACGGTTCCCAATCCGTCCCCAGCCTCAAAGCTGACCATGTATTATGGATACACGCGGCCCCGGATCAGCTTTCTCATACAGTTAAATAAATCCTGTCACAACCACAAGCTATTACCAATGACTTGTGAATACGGAGAGAAGAAGAAAGTTTAAGACTGGTACAACGCAGGAATCAGAATCAGCGCCGCTCAACGCCATT
The DNA here is from genome assembly GCA_023653785.1 of Ophioderma brevispina. NCBI lineage: Eukaryota > Metazoa > Echinodermata > Ophiuroidea > Amphilepidida > Ophiodermatidae > Ophioderma > Ophioderma brevispina. The sequence continues at coordinate 25,143 of JAMKCH010011931.1, read as the reverse complement.
ATTGCTTTTACCGATGACACATACATGTATTTCTCCGTTTGAGAAAGAGAAACATCAATTCCTTACAAAAGCATTTTTTTTGCATTAAAAGCTGTTGTAAGGTCATGCTATGTTGAGTAATAACCATTCAGCTACAACTGCGTTGATGCATTCTACCTAAATCAAAATATGGATAACATTAGAATCGGAAACATGATTTCTTAATCATACGTAAGACATTTACAAAAAGGTTTGAGTGATTAGATATGTAGAAAACCTGACAGGGACTCCTTCTTCTTTTGTATGAGGCAGCAGCTAAATGTGTTTAATTTGGTGGAGCCAGCTCACTGTTGATTGGTTGGGGTTTGAGAAGTCTATATCCACCGGTGGAAGAAAGGTAGGGCAGAATGTGATCCGCAGTACAGTGATGGAGAGCCACATTGGCAGGCTGGTGATGGTCGCAGCCACCATCGGTACATGTTGTCTTGAAACGACCGACTCCTGTGCGATTTCTGTTCAAGGTGACCAATTCTTACGCGGAAGATTGCTACCATGTGGGAGTGCTGTCATAGGTGTGATAGTGAATTGGTCTGGTCTTGGGGTAACTATATAGCCAGGCAGATTTCAGTGGCGTGAATTTCTTGTTGACATTGGGGATGGGGTTGATGAACATTTACGATTTGAAACAGGGGTTTGCTGAAAAGATCCATTAGTAAAACATGTGCGCGCGCAAGCGCGCTAAACTTTTTGCCCAATTCGAAGGCTAAAAGTTCTAATTAGAACAAAATGGTCTCGTTGAGGCATGGGTCCAGCTTTTGGTGTTGTGAGAGCTATTGAACCATGCTTAGGCGGCGTATTCAGCATCGCTGTAGACCAGAGCCAGGGCATTGGTGCGTAGAGAGGATGGAGCACCCCATGAAGATCAGCAAGGCGGCACAGGAGGTTGTTCCTCGAAGATAATTTGCGCATGATACGCCCAATATTAATTGGTTCGCCTTTGAGTTTTAAAATATTTTTGCAACTCATAGGCTCGACCAATTAATTTGGGCTAATCCGATTCAATTTTATAGAGAAAATGAGCTTCTCCGTCTTGGCACTCTGATTGTGAACCTCTATCAAGTACGACTTGGTATCATATAACAATGCTAGTTAACGTATACCTACCAAAAGAAGGGTGTTCGTGGAGGCATAAAGAAAATTTAGACCAGGAAATCGAATGCGCCAATAATACTATTGTACAGAGTCAGATTCCGGTACAGTGGTGTCTATTAGTCGGTGGCCATGTGTGTTCCCGTGGGCTGTTGATGTTGTATTGTTAAATAGGTGTGATTGAGCCAACAAATGATGGTTGCCAATTTTTTCCATGCAAATTAAGTTATGACATCATAATTCAAGATAAAATATACCAGTACTCAATCGAATCAACAAACGATTAGCGTCTTTTATCATTCTAGAACACAGTCAAAATGGTAAAGAAATCAAAAACATGCAAACATTCCGGCAATATTCAAGAAGACGTCCAAAATATGGAAAAAAAAAATGGGCCAAAAGCAACATTAATAGAGGAAAAAACACACACACATTATTTTCAAGGGCCATGGAAACTCTTACCAAGCATTAGCTTGCTTCAGATCCAGGATGGCTGCCAAATGTCCTCAAAAAGTCCTCCAAAGTGGAAATGGTTGAATAAATTCACAGTTTGACTACACAAAATAATTGGGGGAAGAAAAAACCTACATTTTATTTAACCCTAAAAGAGTCGGGCTTTTTGGACCCCATCTCACCGGCCGGGGGGGGGGGGGGATTACGCCCCCAGCATCTCGGAACGGATTGATGAACGATCATATGTGTGGTACCACTGGATAGCCTATGCCCCTCCCAAGTCCATTGATACTTAAAACATCACAAACTGCTTGTAGGACGTGCTTGCTATCCAAAGAAATGCATTAAAAGAGATAAAACAAACCGGAATCCTTTTTGATTTCAAAACTAACAGCCTTTGGCTTAAAAGACGACAGCAGACAATTTAGCTATAAGTCCGGCGGCATCCAAGTATTAAATCCTGGCACAGATGTAGAACTCAAATTACCATTATTGTAGCTTAAATATCTATAATTATACTGTATAACTGCCAGAGCTCTGGTTAGCTCTGATACAACTGTGGGCCAAAATCTTTGGCCAAGTTCTCCTATATATATACACAAATTCATAAAGGTTCCCAAGTCTTAAAATAGACATTACAAACAGAATCATGCATACAACATAAACTTTTGCACTAGAGACCAATTGAAATCCACAAAATTACATCAACCTGAATCACATCACTTTCATATAAACTTTGTGGGGAAATTCCCTGATCTACAATGTTTTGATCTCAAGAGCATAAACAAGTGAATCAGTTTTAAATGTACATCTTGGGGAATACCAATCACATGTCTAGTTGTCAACAACAGGTGCATCTTGCAAAAACAAAAACTAGGATATTCCCCTTTCTCTCTTTTGATAGTAAACAAAAAAAAAAGTCTGTTCCCGTGAGAAAATATTTTCTCAAATAAAATTGAGAAAGGAAAATAATATTTTTAATCAAAATTTTGAGGGTAATATAAAAATCCTACCCTTAAAATGAAAAATTTTCAAAATCTGGTTTACACCTTTAACCTTTGTGGTTTTTTTTTAATGTTAACTGTTTTTTTGTTTTTAAAAGTTTTACATTTTTATAATGTTCTTGCATGGCTGTCTTCAGTCGGTATACAAAGGATGCCCTTGTATTGGAAAAAGTGCCAAAAACTTTGTCACTGGCGTGAATACGTGTTCTGGCATCTTTGTCATACATGTTTTATTTTCGCGGGGCTCTGGTTGAGATTTTGTTTGGCAATTTAGAGAGATCTTTGGAGCTTGTGTCTGATTGAGGAACATAGTCTAACAAATTTCATCGGATTTTTACACAACACTTGTCGTTCAGTAGTTTCAATGGTCCCAGTTACTTTGCGACCAAACACCAAACTCAAATGGACTGAATCCTAAGACTCTTGTACAGCATCCCTGGTAGCAAAAGAACAGGAGTTGAACTCCCTCATCCCAATCCCTCTCAAAGTCCAAAACAATAGGTTTTGATCACCCGTTTCAATGTTGGTGGTACCTTCTAGGCCAATGGGCTTCTGGGTGGTATGCTGAGAAAAAAAACTGTACTGGGAAATTCCCAAATGGTCCATCACTTGTTGGAACAAACTGACATGAAATTTGATGCCTTGATCAGACTAATTGATTTTGGAAGGCCTAACTAGGTGAAAAAATTGTTAGAGCTTTCCACTATACTCTGTGTCCTAATATTTCTCACGGGTATAGCCTCAGGGAATTGTGTGGAAGCGCACATGATGGTCAGTAAATTTTGATTTCCTGACTTGGTCTGTGGAAGTGGTCTATGCAATCTATTAAGGACCCTGACTTTAAATGGATCAATCAATGCTGGTATGGTGCAAGGGAGCAGTAGAATTTTTGATTGGGCTTTTGCACCACCATTTGACTGTGGGACAAAGTCTTACAATACTTCAGACCATCATTTCTGAGTGTAGGCCACCAAAAGACTCCTATTCTGTCATGTGTATTTCTCACACCTAAGTGTCCTGACATGGGACTATCATGGGGGCTATGCCTATCACTTCCATATGGTATACCTTTGGCCACTCAATTTGATGGAACGACCTCCATTCTCATCGAAAAGGTGCATCGGGTGGCCGCCATTCTCATGAGGACACAATTTGCTTGTAGAAATATACAGGAATTTGATCGGCTTCCTGTTGCGCAATGCCCTCTCACCTAATTTCCTAAGTTGCTGGGTAGTTGTGCTGATCATTTACCAGCTTGTCAGGCCTTAAAGGGACTCCTTTACGTCCCTAAATCTATCATGCTCAGCGGCTGGGATTTTCATTGTTTACCAGCTTGTCTTTGTTTGTGTTCCAAGGGCTGATTTTCACTAACAGGGAATTTAGTCTCCACTGAAGAGGGAAGTATGACCTCCAAATTCCTATAACTTTGAGAGAAAAGTATCCTCTAAATTTGGTTTTACAAGTCATCCTCACACTCTTCCTATATGTTGAGTATTTGACTCATACCTGCTCACTGTCGTTTCCTGTGAGGATGTTCTGGTCATGGACCTAGTTATGCACATGCTGGGAAACAATCAGTTTCTCATCAAATTTATCCATGGACGGGCACATGGGAAAACGATGGGATCAAGGGAATTTCCCCCGCCAAATCTTCCCTAACAACATGGATAAACCTGTTTAATGGAGTTATGGTTAACACCAAATGTGAAAGTTCCAGAAACCAAGTCTGATTCAATTCATTTTGTGAAGAAGACACAAACAATTTACATACCTATCCCCTGACGCAATGCACTGGGTTCCTGTGGACTCTCAATATCAAAGGGAAGTGCATCTTCCAATATTATCATGGACTGCGCGCTGCACGTGTCAGCATGATTTAATGGGTTTTGGAATCCTTAAACTATCACCTGAAGTGACCCAAATCCCCCAAACAAAAGGCTTAAAGTAATCCATTACTTTTTCTGGGTCAATTCCCTTTGTGGAATTTCTGTTTTGAAAGAAGATGAAACTTTTGACCTCAAAAGTAACTGCCACAAACTATGGTTTTACTCACTTTTGGCTCTCTCCATTTTGGGTGGATAGCCATGTATCTCCAAACACCTTGACCTTGTATATCCTGGCTTCTACAGTGATTGCCATGTGAACTGTGATTTGGGTCCCATCCATGTTTTTGATTAGCACCATTACTTTCTCTACTCCCCTTTCCTGGGAACCTGACTGGGATTTCCCCTCATGAGTGCTACAATGAGAGCTTTGTTAGCACCCGACTTATTGTTTTACTTGTGTACCTAGTTAAATTATGGCTAGGCCTACTAGTATGACTTAGTTAAAGCATAGTCGTCGGCCTTCACGGCTGCTACTCAAACTGTCAATTTTTTTTTCATCCAGATGTGTTTGATATCTGGTTGTAGACACTGTTTGAACTCTTCAACAACATCAACTCCCTTAAGTTGACCAAAATTTTGCCCGAATTCTTTTTAGAGGAGCGAACAAACATTTGTTCCTTTACACGGGCAAATTCAAATGGGTCTGGTCATCCTTTTTCTGACAAGGCCTGAATTTTTGTCTATATTGCTCTGGCCCAATTCATATGCTTTGAGCACTGCCTGCTTAACCTAGTCATAATCACTACATCTGTCTAATGAATGGCCGAATATATTCTCGGGCTCTACCAATGAACACTGACCGTAGCAACAAGGTCCAAGGGAACCCTTGGGCCATTTCAAGCTATTGGCAATTTTCTCAAAGTGTGTAAGAAGTTTGTCTACTTCTTGTTCCTGAAAATTTTGAACCAGGCCGAATATTTTTCGCAGCCATCCAAAAAAAGAGGGATTGGAAGGAGTCTGAGGATAGCCGTTGTTCAATTTTTAACCTAGATGAGCTTTAAGCTCTTTTTGTTTCATGTATCATTTGGCACTGCAAGTTTTTCTTTTCTAATTCAAGTTCCTTTTCTTTCTGTTCATTATGAATTGCATTTCCTTTATTTTTGGTCCTTTGAATTTGCATTTTATTTTTTTTGGTCTGTGCGATTCCATTTCTTCATTCTATTTGAATTTAAGCTCTGTAACTTGAAGGCATCACCAGTGCCATGTTCCAGAAACATCTTCTATCTTTTCCAAATATAAGTATATCCAAAACATCTTCCTGGACAAAAACTTTTAATCAACTATTTTGATGATCTGTTTTCAATGGCATGTTTTGCCGCAAGTCCTAAATGCTTGGCTAATTCCATTAAATCAGGATTTTCAGTCATCAAACCCAAGTTATTTGCCCTATGAAACTTCGGGATCAAAATCACAGTGGCTGTACTCTAAAACACAATATTAATATTGACTAACCAACTACAAAGTTAGACATGTTTAATACACACAAAATTGTATGCCAAATGTGCACAAAGTTTACAATATTAATATCACACTTTTAAGTGTAAATTCTGAACAATAAGGCGCAAATTATCTCATTCAATTCCAGGACGAGCCCTCAATTTGGTTACGTCTCGTAGGCGTCAAAGGTCAGAAATACCTTTCAAACACAAATAAATGAGCCTTGTGCACAAGTGATCTGAATTTTATACAGTATAACAGATTTTAATGATTTGTAATTGGTTCAAGAATTTGGTATGTCCAAAACAACATTACATAAAATTACACACAATATTTAACATTATACTTAATTGTAAACAAGAATGTCCACAAGAAGCGTTGCAGTTCAACGATGATATGTCCTCACAGCGAAGACTCCAAAATGACAGTATGCAAAGGCACACATAAATATCCATGGTATATTCCATAAGAATCTTCTGAGTCTTGAAGATAATTTAGTCCAGCAGTTCAAGACGACGGGCTTTCCCTCGACGACACCTGGATTAATAATAAAATCCAGGTATTATACCACCATCAGTCTGTCGCTATGTCCTCATATAGGACCGACCACAAACCGGGATCCCTTTTTGATTCCAAAACTGAAGCTCTTTGGCTTAAAAGACGACAGCAGACAATTTAGCTATCAAGCTCCGGCGGCATCCAAAGTATTAAATACTGGCACAGATGTAGAACTCAAATCTACCATTATTGTAGATTAAACTAGCTATAATTATACTGTATAGCTCCAGAGCTCTGGTTTAGCTCCTGATTACAACTGCTGGCCAAAATCTTCTGGCCAAGTTCTCCTTCATATATACACAATATTTCATAAAGTTCCCAAGTCTTAAAATAGACATTACAACAGAATCATGCATAAACATAACCTTGCACTAGCTGACCAATTGAAATCCACATAAATTACATCACCTGAATCACATCACTTTCCATATATAACTTTGTGGGGAAATTCCCTGATCTTACAATGTTTTGATCTCAAAGCATAAACAAGTTGACTCAGTTTCTAAGTTTACATCTTGGGGAATTCCCAATCACCTGTCTAGTTGTCAACAGCAGGTGCATCTTGCAAAAACATACTAGGGATATTCCCCTTTCTCTCTTTTAGAGTAAACAAAGTACTTTTCCCGTGAGAAATCTTTTCTCAAATAAATTGAGAAAATAATATTTTTAATCACAATTTTGAGGGTAATATAACACTACCCTTTCATAAGCATAAATAAATAAATAACATATTATAAATGCTTAGAAAAATTGGCACCATCGATATATGATAAAGTGGCTAATGTACACTGGAATCCAATAAAAAAATGAAAATACATGAAAGGGCACCGGGACCAAATCCCTGCATATAGTACATGTAAACTGTTTTTTTGTGAAAATTTTCATATACACTGTCAACCAAGTTGTTTCAATCAAATTGTTAATGAGGATTCCAAAAATCATGGTGTCATTTTTTAAATCATGTGTTCTTGATGTATTCTAGGGGGCAAGGTTTTTATACAGGGGTCAAAATATAAAAGGGGCAATGTGTTTTGAAGTATGCCATCATGTTCAGAACCTTTCAAAGATTACAGAGGTATAGTTTGCCCTATCTGAGAGTTATAGTACAAGAGTGTACAACAACAGGCAAATCTGGGTATCAAGGTCCACTGGGGGTAAAATTTTCAGATTCATCATTGGTTTAAAAAGGTGCCAAATTTTTCGTCTTAACTTCTGTGCAGAGCCGAAATTACCGTCGCACGCATTGGTCAATGACATTTTTATGATCGTTAAGAGGGCATGGCCGTGATCCACAGGGCCATAAGGAGACCATTAGTCCATATCTGTAAAAGTCTCATTTTGAAAAGGAAAAATTTTATTGATTTTTTAGTTTTTTCATTTTTCTTATTCAGTGTGACCCAATGAACGATTTAACCAGTTTTTTGTTCAAAAATCGGACCCTTCTATAAAAATACCTTGAAATGTATTGACCTAGTGTACTAAACAATAGGTCATAAAATAAACGGCAACTATACCTTTTAGAAACCTTAATGATCCAACCGAACAGACATGGTATATGTTTTGAAACAATTTAAACACTTTTATTGTTTTTTACCCCTGTAATTTCTCCCTTATAAAAACCCAAAACGCATTTTAAAAAATGCCAATCCATGCTTTTCAGATTCTCCATAAATTCTGCATTGGAAAAACCAGAGAAAAATGTAAAGAAGGAGTTGGTTTCGACTGCTACTACTTTCAAAAGATAACCTGTTTCAATCAACCGCGAGTCATCTCAAACGGCTTAAATCTAATCAATTGGACCAAAGACAGTACGCTACGTGCTGGAGAACATTACATACACACAACCTGCATTAACATCCCAGAAACATTCCATTCCCAGTTTGTCACCTTGGTATTTGCACAGAGTCTATACCAAGAGGTTTTCTAGATAATAAGAGGCAAAACGTTACGTATTTTTTAGAAATTCACCGTCTCTCATGTTTTGCCGACCACAAAGAAACCTAGAGTACCAACAATAGAAGCAATGGCTGCCTCCGCTTCTTCCACATACTGTTGGTGCCGCTTTGGCTATACACTAATCGTAGTGATACTCAATTAATGTTGTGTTAGAGGTGGCCCCGTGTAAAAATCGTGTACCTGGATCATTGGCTCAGATACTCTTTTTTCTCATAAGGCAATGCGCCCGCTTAGGTGTAAAGATGTAATCATTGAGGCGGTTTATTTAAATCAAGATCGACTGATGTGTCATTCATTCGTTGTGTGGCATGTGTAGGGACAAAATTTTTCACCACCCAATAGGCACCCAACCATCCCCCAACTGATAATTTTGGCGGATGTTGGTAATCGAAATTGACATTATGTTTGCATACAAGCAAACCAAACTGATAATTATTCCGTGTCAATATTCTCAAATGTCAGCGCCCAGCACGGCACTGGTTTTGAATGCGTTTCATCACACCCCTTGGTCTATACACTATGGTTGTTGCCAGTACAGCTAACTTACTCGTCTGCATCAGGTTATAAACGACTTGGACCCCAAATTTTTCAAAGTATTTTGGCACTTTGGACACGTTCTGACACAAAAAAGTAATGGTAGATGTATGAAAATGCCTTATCTAATCATTTCATCATATCATATTTCACAGAAATAACCGAGATATTTGTAATTAGAGCTAAAAAATACCTCTTTTATTACACCAAAACCTTGATTCAATGTTAGCTTACCGAAAAAGGTCCATTTTTTGCGTTTCTTTTGTTTAAAAGCCACTGAATGCTTTCCCATATTTCTCCAACGATTAAAATTACATAACATCATCCAGAACATACCGCGAGGTTCATTGCCATCAAAAAAAAAAACAAAAAGCAGAGATCTTTTAGCTGGAAAATTAATCAGCTATTTAGTGAGGAGTGTGTCAATTACTTTCCTGTGTGAAACCGTCCCGAACGGCCAAGCTTGTAGGCCGTTGAACACATTACTTCAAAGGTCCAATCGAGTGGACCTTGAAGTTTCCTAACAATTAGGATGATGAATGAAGTAATCCTGGGTAATCGATTGCCATCGAGCCATCTCCTCTTTCTCCTCTTCTCTGCTTTAACCCATTGTTAATTTTAACCCTGGTTAAATATCCCATATGGATCAACATGAATTTCACCATGATCGTGGGTTACACAACCCTGTTTTAACCTAACCCTGGGTTAAAGTTAACCGCTTTTGTGAATACCGGTGTAGAAGTAATTATGGTCCGACGTACTTCATAGTCCGGAACAATGGTGAACGATAGGGCATCAGTTGACTCTTCACGCAACAATTAGTTTCACGCTTTTATATTCCGTTAGCGTCTATGGAGCACCCCTACTGTGGCTCCAACCGGACTATATCTCTTTCACACCGGCCTATGAGTTTAGTCTTCCGTTATCCAATTTTTTTTTGAATTGTTCATATTTAGAAGATGTAGGTCAAAAAAACTGGTAAAAGACGATTGTGGTCCCTATTCCAAACCTCACCTTTCCTAGAGTTGACAAAGAGACATCGAAGGTTTTATTACTACTTGGGTTTTTGAATGATATCCAGACAATATATTGTTTAGCAGTTTGGGAATGTCCAAGGTGTCCTCCACATCTCATTATCTTGTAAGCCTTCTTTATTTTTTACATGCTGGTGCAGATAAAATCACAACAAATATTTGAACAGTGGTTCTCATGGACTTCTCTAAAGCTTTGATATGTTGATCCTACCTTATGATAGCAATTGTTAATATTGGAGTCCGATGAACCATTGTTTTCATGGTTGTGTGAGTTTATCGTGAGCAATGTGTTCTATACCGTCAGTCCCATTTCTCATTTAAAAAGTCCTAAAAGGGGGGGGGGGTACCTTATGTACTACCTGGGCCCCTCGGTTTCAAGTGTATTAATTAATTAGCGGCTGATGATGTTGGATCAAAACACCATGTTGGAAAATATGCGGACGATCTGACACTTGAGAAAACCATACGTAAACCCGCAGCTAGTAATACTCATCAAGGTATTTAGACAATTTTTGTCATTAGACTCTTGCGAACAACTTAGTCTCAATCCCTCCAAGTGTCAGGCCCTCTAGTTCTGTTTTAAACGTATTCCACCAAATCATCCTACTTGCAACTTAACAACGACGCCCCTTAAATTTGTCAAGCAGCCAAGAATCTGGGTATTGTTGCAAAACAATCTAAACTCGGATGAAACGTGAATTGAAATTGTAATCAAAACCATCGTCGTCTTCATATGCTTCGCATACTTTAAAACCATTTATTAAAATGATTTTCCCGATCATCCTTCATGCCTTGCTATGTGTTATTCCTTGCCTTTTTTTATTGATAGTGGTGTGTATGTTCTTTTTGTTATGTTTAAGCATTTTCAAATGTTGGGAGGGTCTTCTGTATAATGTGTCACTCTATTTTTAATAGAGACCTTTGGTAATGGATTTAACTGTTTTAAATGTTTAAACAAAAAAATAAAAAATTATATGAATTTTTTAATGTGCAAGTTGTTCCCCCCCCGTTATTGGATTCTGCGGGATCACCATTTAATGATTGAATAACTGAAATTATAATAATATTGTTAACTTATCAAATATCTCTTATGATGGGTTATGATTTTTATAACTTCCACTTAACGTTTTCCAGTGGAAGATAAATTTAACAAATTTAAATATTATGGACGCACTTGAAAATAAATCTCAAAACCCGCGGTTGCTCCCAACATCAAGCTTAATACAATGCTTTGTGGGAAAAGGCCGAGGATGATCAGTTTTACTTACACCAAGCATAGAGCGGCAGTCCATTTACACGATGCCAGTGGAGAAAATGGAAATGCATGTAAATGCATTAAAATATAAAGGTTATGTGTATTGCACTTTTTAGAGTCAATGAAGCATCCCTATGTCGCTTTCATTGTCCTCGATATTATAGGTATAATCTGCATTACTGCTGACCACGACACGGGGTCTTTTTATACAGTATTAGTTTTTATGTTCAAAATTAACCACTTTGAATATAAATTGCTAATGTTCGACAACGCGAAAGCAGACTGATCGCTATCAGTATATAATGGTTTCACTGAATTAAATTATTATTTAAATTGTACCAGCTCTTTTTTGTAACGGACGACTAACGAGCGGGAGGGGGTATATTTTTTCAACCGACCCCCTATTTTTTGGTTATTTTTTGGTATCATTGTAGCTAGATGAGGTCTCTCTATCCATTGATACACCACATAATTACCAATCATTCTCAATACCTTACGACGTCATAATGTACGGCGCCCTCGCAAAATTTGGTGAAATCGGTTTGTGTGCAAAAAGTATAGAAAAAATGTGAATTATGCCTAAAATCTGGAGCAAAATTAAAAACAATCTTAGTTCAGGAATATGTCTAACGGTAATCTTGTAACGATTTGTGATGAGTCGATCGCTAATATATTAATACTTTCGTTTGCATGGCGCACACGCGAGTTGTTTGTTTGCGTGAACTTAGTCTACGTGCAACCCAAGGGTGCACGCCGTTTTGTTTAAGACCCAATACGTGGTAACAGCCCAATCCGAGTAAAGGATTGAAAGCAATGTAAAAAAATATCGGGCTGTACTTTAATGTACCCCTCCCATAGAACATTTATAGCGCATTTTTTTAACTCAGCCAATTCATAAGATGAACTCGATACGTTTACTACTGTAATCTTATGTTTATCGCTTTTGACCAACTCCACCGATTCATTATGTCTTTAGGGATCATTGGCACAAAGATCATAATTCAACCGTCTATGTGTTAAAACCAACAGAAAATATTTACTAAAACACGGGGATTGTCGTCATAATGTCACACATTTTGCTATCACGTTCACATTGTGGGCTCTTGTGAACTTGTCCACCCATGTATCTTTCTCTCTCAATAATGAGAGTAATAAAATATATACCAAGTCTACTCTTATATCGACTGTAGTCTACCAGGGAAGGTGGATAGAAGGAGAGGAGAGCTCACCACGGTAAAACTCGTAACATTGGAGAGGTGCTATTCACGATGCTTTTGTTTGGCCCTTTGAAAAGCCACCTGTGTCTCCCTTTTTGCGGCGTGAGTTGCCGCGCACGTTCAACTTGAATCGCTTTTATCGCCACAAGAGAACATTTTAGCAAAACGGAAAGCACTTCATCAGTCATAGAGGTAGGAGAGAGAGAAGGAGAAAAGCTCTTCCCTAATTGATTACGCAACACCAATTGTCCCAATTATATCACGTGGCAACACTCATTGGCAAAGCATAGACCAACAAAAGGACCACGTCTCGGCAGGGACTACCCAAAGAGGTTCTATAAAGGGGTGGTGAAAGCATTCAAAACCACGTCGTCCGTGCTGGGCCGGCTGACAGTTTGAATATTGCACGGATAATTATCAGTTTGGGTGTTGTATAACCACATAATGTCATTCGATACAAACAATCCGCCAAATGCAGTTGTTGGATGGGTGGGTGCTTTGGGTGGTTAAATTTGTCCTACCCCTTGGCCACCACAACGAATGAAATGACACATCAGTCGTTAAATAAACCGCCTCAATGTACTACATCTTTTCCACTAGCTCTTTGGTTCTATATAGAAAGAGAGGCAAAACGTTACCAAATCTTTAGAAATTCATCGACTCGCATGTTTTGCCGACACAAAGAAAACAATTAAGCTTCCCAAACAATAGAAAGAATGCTGCTCCGATGCTTCCACTATGTGGGTGCCCGCTTTGCAACTACACTAATCGGTAGTGAACAAATTAATATTGTGTTAGAGGTGGCAGGTGTTGTAAAATAGTGTACCTGGATCATTGTGCTCAGATACTCTTGTTTCTCATAATGCAATGCGCGCTTAGGTGTGAAAAGATGTATTATTTGAGGCGGTTTATTTCAATCAAGACGACTGATGTGTCATTTATTCGTTGTGTGGCCATCATGTTCATTGGTAGGACAAAATTTAACACCCCAATAGCACCCAACATCCAAAAAATGATTATTTTGGAGGAATTTGTTTGTATCGAATTGACATGACTGTGTGTCATACAGCACCCAAATAATAATTTCCGTGCAATATTCAAAAATGTCAGCGCCCAGCACGGACGACTGGTTTTGAAGGGTTTCACCCCCTGGGGAGTACACTTTTTTTTATGTTCCATGATCATCGCCGACAGAAAGCGGCGCTCTGTTGACGATTTCGTGACACGCTACGTTTTACAAGGGGGGGGGGGGGGGGGGGGGGGTCATGACCTGTGCGCAGAAAAAGGTATAGCCCCGATGCGCAGTGTTTGTTTACATATGGAGATGAAAACGAAGAGATTGATTCGATTACAGCGAAAAAAAAAAAAAAAAAAAAAAGCCCCCCCCCCCCCCCCCAAAAAACAGAAAAAAAAAAAAAAAAACAAAAAAAAAAGAACCGCCAATTCTGAGTATTTCAGTCCAAAAAAAAGTCGGAGATAGCATGTCCTAAGGTGAGGTACAAGTGATTCTAGTTTTTACTCGTACTTCGGCTTTTGAAAACTTGGATGTTTTTGTAACGCCTGTTATTATTGGCCGCCATTTTCTGATTAAAAATATTATTAGATTTACAATTTTATTTGAGAAAAACGATTTTCACAGGAAAAGTACTTAGTTTACTATAAAAAAAAGAAGGGGATTCCCCTAGTGCTGTGATGAGAGATGTACCTCTTGGTGACAACTAGACCAGGTGATGTGGGAATTCCCCCAGGAGTAAACTTAGAAACTAGCAACTATGTTTATGCTTTGAGATTCAAACATTGCAAAATATGGGGATTCCCCATGGAGGATATGTGAAATGATGTAATCAGATGTAATTTAGGTGAATTCCAATTGGTCGGCTAGTGCAGGGTTATGTTATGCATTCTGCTGTGGTAATAATATCTATTTTAAGCCTTGGGAACTTTGTGAAATGATGGTATATAAACCGAGTTGCAGATGTTAGATTTTGCCAGCAGCCACCGGTAACAAGTGGCTAGAAGTTCTAGTCGTTTTAATCTACAATATGGTAGATGTTCTGTTTCACATAGTACCAGGATTATTATATTTCAATTCCCCGATTGAGCAAGGTGCTATTAATATTCTATGTCTCTTGAAGCCGGAAAAGTGTTGAGAGTCAAAATAGGATTCCAAATTGGGACAGTAGAAATCGTGGTGATTTCCTGGACTGATATTACTGTGGAATTAGTGTCGTCGAGGTTGGGTACTAAGTAACCTTGTCGTGTTGAACTGATGGACAAAAGTTATCTTCAGCACTGAGAAGATTCACATATGGAATATACCATGGATATTTATGTGGGACTTTGCATGGTTTGGATTTTTTGGATTCTTAGCTGTGAGGACATATCATCTGTGAACTGCAACGCTACTTTTGGTTGGAGACATTAATGAACTTTGAGAAAGATTAGAATTGTTAAGGGTAATTTTGAATTGTTTATAGATAACTTACTTTGGACATACCAAAGTCTTGTGAATCCAATCCTGAAACAAAAATCCATTAAATATAAATTTCAGATCAAACTTGTTGCACAAAGGCTCGTTTATTTGTATTTCTGACCTTAGACGTCCCCGAGACGTCATAACACGCACGTCGTAGTTCTTAAAGTATGATATTTGGAGACGAAATCTAACCTGAATTGGGAATAAAAAATTTCGTCCCATTCTAAACAATGACACCAAAACTTGTTAGTGCCCGAAGTTGCCCGTTTTTCTCAATTTTGTCTCGAAGTGGCATATTTACAACAGCCATGTAATGTTAGTTTAAGAAGATAATGGTTTTAAAAATTGTGCATGTGTTTTATAAAAGAATTCAATTTGGCAGAGAGGGTAGAGAATTGAAATTTGAACACAATTGGATATGGAAACCACTGCACAGGGTCAAAGGTTCATGACACCTAGAGGTCACACAAAGGTAGCTGCAAATTGAGGTAAAAATACATTAACACTTAACTGATAAAGGGGTTTTGCACTTCCGTTAGTGCATAACGGGGGGGGGGGGGTTCCTAGGACCCCCCTAATATAACCCCTTCTTATAAGGGGGTTTATATGAAATCCACCACATGTTAGAATGCTTCAAAGACTCAACAATAAGAAATAAAACTCAAGAAGTTGTTCAGTAAAAAAATTAGGGGCAAAACATTGATTTTAATTTCGCGTCAAAATTTGCAAAAAAACACTAATTTGTTTCTGCATTTCTACGGCCATTGCTTCTCCTAAGACTTGTGCTGATTGCTTTAATTTGGTGAAGAATTAACTATATTTACCAATAAGCACAAACATAAATGTCCTCATGCCATTTTATATTTTTGAGGGTTACTTGTCAATTGACAATAGGTTCCTACAGTAATCTGCTACTGACGTATATAAATATAATCCCAATGGCCTAACTTACTTGCAAGATTTGTTAAATTAATTATTTACTTGTTTTATGTCCACTAGGTGTAGCATTATGAATTCAGAATCACAGTAACTCTATAATATTTTCATTTTTGGTCATGGCACTTCCGTTAGTGCATAAGGGGGTTGGGGGGGGCTCCTAGGTAACCCAACATAATTACGCAAAACGATGTGCTGGATTGAATTTTTTTTTGCACCAATGCAAGCGCAAACAAAAGTTAGACAAATACAAAAAATAATAAACGAATATTTGCAGCGTTAAAATCCGCGGCTGAAAAACTAAGTTGGGTACCTAGGACCCCCCTTATGCAGTTAATTGTTTAAAACATGCAGAATAAAGTGTGGCAGAAATCTAACACATCATAAACCATTTTCATGGCAACTTCTTCGTGGCTATGATTCTTTCTTAATTTTGTTGTTTTTAGCCTATTGGCTACTGTATACTTAAATCCCTGGTGGCATAATTTCCTAACTGGGGAAAATACTGGTCATCCCTCAATCATGCCTCAATTAAGCTTATTTTTTTTATCATTGAATTTTTTTAGGGTAGGAGAAAAGTAATTCAATAAAAATCCAACTGAGATTGCTTAATTAACGTGACTGAAATTTTTGGATGTTTGCATAGGAAATGCTAACCCACTGCCCCCACCCCAGCACGAAGCCCCAACCCCCACCATGTAAAAAACTAATTAAGCGTATGTACGAATTAATTTTTGGATCAGGAGCCAAGGATTTCGTACAGTCTAACTGTCTTAACTATAGGCCATGTCCCACCGTAAAAGGTAACTTTCTGATTTTACCATGTTCTTTTTTGTTTCTTTTTTTGCCATTGAACGAACCATATCAGCCACAAAGCAGTCGGCCAGTTGAAATTTGCATCCAATTGTTGTTTTATGTTTAGAAGCAATTTTATGTTCGTTGCAAAGCACTATTCTTTACTGTATGTAAGCTTATGATTTATTGTTGGGAGGCTGACAATTAGGCACATTTATGGTATATTTTAGAGGGTTGACATATTTTCTAACATTTCACCCCATCATCGAATAAAAAAATATTTTTTAGCGGTGTAACCTGATACCAAAATTTTGGCCATGGCAACATGTGTATGAGACCACGAGACTGACAATTGGGGAGTCCACCTTTAAGTAATTCCTCGATTCTGCAAGGCGGGGGATTTCAGTTTGTCTTTCGCTGGCCCCTAATCATAAAGGTAACATTTTTGGTAGAGTTTGGTCCATGTAATTAGGCTAGATTTGTTCCTAAAATATGGATCGAATAAACAGATGTTGTTTGTGCAACTTTTAATCAAATAAAGCCCAACACGCCTTCAGAACATTTATTTTCAGACATAGTGGTGGTGCTAGGTGAAAGGCAGTAAGGCAGTGTGGCCCCCCCCCCAAAAAAAAGTGTGAAATTCTTAATCTTGATTCTCATTTCTAGGACCGTGGATGTGCGGTTGTTTTTTATTGTCTGAACTTCATGAAAATTCACTGCCCCTTAAATTAAATTTGTCCCCTCGATACCCCCCCCCCCAAAACATTTCTGGTGCTGCCACTTTTCAGAGAACCATCTTAAACGATTGAGGTTTGACTTTTATTTGGTGCTTTGCTTCCCAACCCCAAAAATATTGCTCAAGTAAGTTAATTGCGAACCCCCTTACTTCATCCCGACCGTATCCGCTCTGTGAAATATTTCCCCCACCACCTGCCCCCAGAATGTGTTGAAAACCAAAATGGCAAAAATAAATTGATATAGGACAGGCCTAGCCTGGCCTACTTGTGAAATATGCACCATTGATAACTGAATTATTCATCTGTTATATTTCCTATTCTCCGACTTTTAATAAGGACCTCAAATGACCCCAACGACCTTGTTTTAGCTTGAATTGAGTGACGGTGACGTGGTTCATGTCCCTTAAAATAATCAATAATCAGTATTTAATGTTAAACATTATGCCAAGGTGGTTCATGCTTTTATAAAGAAATGCACAATTCTTACAATATTGTCGCTATCTGCTTACCTATGTACATCGTGCAAATGCATTCAGCATTAATATTAATTTCGTGTTGGTATTGTATCCAATACATAGTTTTACAAGCGCGGCGATGATCATCGGTCAAGGGGATTTGGGAAGAGCTTTCTCCTCTCTCCTACCTCTTGAGCTCCTATCTGTTTGAGAAAGGAAGTTAAAATACTCTCTTTTGATACACGGTTACCAGAGCGTTTTGTTCAACTTTAGAATTCAGTTGGTGTATGGAAAACGTTTCATTTTATTTACGTAAAAATAGCATCAAAATCGTTCAAATTTTCAGTATGTTATGAAAGTTTTTAAGTAGAACTTAAGTATAAAGTTCAGGCATTTTTTCATATTAAAGTCAAATATTTAATATTTCCGGTAGTTTCCTGTACTAAACACAAAGATGTTGTTGATCAGAAACTGTGTGGGTGCGTTTCGAATACTTGCTTTTAGCGTACCATCGCGTACTTTTATCAGGATTCTGATATAAAACTGACGATCCGGGCCAAGAGTTTCAGGTCACGCACAGCAGGAAGGACGCGATTCATGGATATGCTCCTCCAAGCAAAACACTCTTGAATAGATAATGCGCCATCAATGTTTATAAATACAACTCAGCATTGGCCATCTGGCGTGTTCGAGGCGGGAAGGACATCAGATACAGCTGCAGCACTATTCAATAAGCTATTTATACTAATGAGCACGAATTTTAAAAGCACAAGCCTTACACGTGCTCACGCATACCGCCGGGCGCTGCTTTCTTTCTTGCCCGTGCAAAGCAACAGGGATTACCCGATCGATCGATTTGGTCGGGTTTTTTATGAATGGGCGGCAAATCACGTTTTTTATTAGAAGTGGTAGGTAAGCTCTCTCCTTCTATTCTCACCTTCCTTGAATCTACTATAGACTGCAAACCACAACCCGATTTGGGCTTTTTGATATGGGCCCTCGTCCTCGTCCGTTATACTTATTTAATTTTTTTGAAATAACCAGTAAAAGATTATTTCATTCTGCAGCTCCAACGGCTTTGAATGAGGAAAAGTATTAAAAGGGGATGGCCCGATTTAAGGATATGGAAATTTTCATCTTGATAGATTGGGCCTTCACTCCAAAACGCCCATCGGTAAAGTTTCGCGCCACTATTCCAGTCCGTTTTATGCGAGAGCTAAAGACGTGATTTTGTAAGCCCATCGATCACTTGTAAAATTAATTTGGGGTCGACCAAAATGGGGCACATTTCTCACTCATATTTCCAAAAAACCAACCATCCTTGGCTCTAAGATTTCACAGGTAACTGAGAAAAATAGTAGCTTTCTTTTGAAAACCAAAATGTTGACCACTTCCGGTAAATTCTGGGGCTTCTGGGGACGAGGCTATTAGCGATCGGGCCATGGACCTTTAATAGAGCTAAAGGCCCACGTGCATCAAATCGGGCTGGTGACCTCAAATTAGATGACCTCAACTGGGATGGACATGATTTTGTTTTCCGCGGAGACCACCCTGTTTTTAATAATTATGTTTGATTTTAAATTATTTATCTGCATCCGTCCTTCAGTTGGAGTATAGTTTAGATGTTTGTTGTCGCTACTGGTGAACTTTTTAAACATTTTTAATGAAATTTTGAGAGTGATTTTTAAACTTTAAAGCACCGTCGCTGTCATTGTTATTGTGCTACGTTGAGTATTGGTTTATACTAAACACTTCGTCATTACCAATTTCCATCATGGAACGAGAAGTAGCTATAAGTTGAGATCTCCTATGCATTCTACCCACGGATACAACCCTCTGATAGCCTACTCTTCGTTGTTTTCTTTTATTGGACGTATTTGTTTGTGTTTTAACTACATTTTTGGCTGTGCAATATTTCATATAAATTTATCGCGGTTCATCAATCGCCATCTTGGATTTAGGACAACTCGGGATCAGCATTCATCTATCATCGTATTTGTGTGCGATTAATTATTTGTCTGTTGCTACCATGTACTTACAGCTGTGTGGATTTGTTGCGTATTTTATCTTGTTTAGCCTAGTCAGTGACGTTCCAGTTAGACCCTTTCAAGCAACAGAAGTATCGTAAGTAGCAAAGTTCTTGCCTTGCCGGCGGAAAGCAACGAAGTTAGTGCTCTATATGGATATGCATTTCATGCATTTTTTTCCAAGAAAGGAATATATGATACTTTTGGCAACAAATGGTAATAATCTCACTTGGATTCACGGCCTCCCAACTAATCCCAAATTCATCAACTACTGACGAAAGTACACCTTGAGGTGTATGCTCACAAGTCTCACAGGAGGTGGGCTTTGCACCCGATCGCGGTATCAAATGTGATAACTGTGACATACTCTCTTAAAGCAATACACGAATCCGACGGCGACTATGATCGCCCCTACGCCGTGGGCGGCGCACTCACCATCCGCCATGACTGGGGGGCATCTTTTGCATTTCTCGTTATACACCGCGTTTACGTTGTACGTGTTACCACAAAGAAGCGATAATTTTGATCAGTTCTGACGGCAAAAATCAACACTATTTCATTGTTATCCATTTGTATATCATCATGGGCGGCTCAGCAAAAAAATGAAAATTTCTTGGCTGCACAAATAGCGATAAAAATAGCGTGTGAAATTCACTCGCCAATGACACATGAAGAATGTGAATATCTGCAGCCGTACCAGATGCATCGGTTCCCGAATGTAACTCGCCGGTCATTTTCACGTGTACTGATAGTCCAGGCGTAGCACATTCCATGCACAAACGAGACTAATTTTGTTCAGATCTCCGAAATCGATCACATGGGCAGGGAAGCGTCCTTTCTAAAACATCAACAACCCGCATCGGAAGATGTCACGTTTTCAGCAAAATTCGATCGGTCTTTGGGAACTATTCAATTTTTCACGTACAGGGAATATATCAACATTCTGTTGTTACTTTATTTTTGTCTGGATGTTTGAATTTTACGAAAAATGATTTTTCTCACGCGGCTGTTGTTACCAATTTTTAACACATATTCTAACCATAAGCGTTCATTTCTCAGTCACGCAAAGTGGGCGAGATAACCTTCAATTTTTACAACAACAATAAGACACCCTGGAATTCCAGTTTAGGCCAGTCCCTGACATCATCCTTCCATAAATTCATGGAAATAAACGGTGAAAATTGTTAAAAATTGCGAAAAAGGTAGGTTGTAAATTCTTATTATTTCGTTCGTTAAGCACGTAAAAGGCAATATGCGGCGTGTGTCTGTGTGTACTGTGTGTTTGGTGGCCAGGATGCCCCCAGTAATGGCGGCGACGTAGAGGGTGTCCTTTCGAGGCTTCCTGGTCGGATTCGTGTATATTAGCACATTTTTTGAAGAGCGCCCCAATTTTTCAAAAAAAAATTGAGATTTTTACACGGTTGCATTGGTAACTGGCTAGTAAACCATACCTGTAAATGGTTAAGCTCGAAAATGTCTGTGTCTCACAAACAAAGGAATTTTGTAATTACAATAGTTATTATCGGGATCCCAATAATAATTCAACGGCTGCTGGAAACGGCCTTCCAATGTGAAATAGCCGGGAAATAGCGCCATGTACGTGTCTACGCTCATCCATTTGTTGTTTTATTTGTTCAGGCAAATCAAGTTAGAGGTTATTTTCTCGAGGTGGCACTATTTCATCATGGACGGACATAAACGTAGCATTTCCAGCTCTGCCGTTAAGTCCAATCTGGGATCCAAATTCTTATTACACAATCGCGTATTTTATGATAAATACGCATTTTTAGCATTCTCGCTCACAGGTATAGTTTTCCTAGACATCACCAACGTAACTGTGGCCAGAAATATCAAATTTGAAAATTGGGTGGGGGCGCCTCTTCAGAGAGTGAAAGCACGTCTACCGATGAAATCCCTCACTCCAAAAGAGCCAATCTGTTATGAGTGAGAGTCCAATCTAAATAAAGATGCAAATAACTCTTCGCAAAAGTGAGAGTGATCACTGTATCTCCTTTTTTAGAGTGAATCTATCCTCTTTTAGAGCTGTTGGGGGAAAGTGTGAACGACGCAATTCATCTTTTTAGAGGTTGTGATTCTTTGGGAATTGTGTTTGTTTGGTGGAGTATATGTATGTGTTAGTTCCATATTCATAGGAGGATCGTGACATGAATGAATTAGTCGCTAGTCATTGGCATGATTCATGTGACCTGCACGTTTTGTGGCATGCACTAGTGCGGCGCAGCATCATGCCCATGACATGCATGATGTGCGTTTCGTACATGGCGCAGTCTACGCCTAGACTAGGACTCCATCAAGCCTAAAAGGCCCAAATAAGTCGAACCCTACTCAATAGTACACTAAAAGATCTGATAGGTGTTTTAGGTCAATTCGAGGGTGCTGATTCAAATCTGCTGCATGCAAAATTTATAAGTTGTGTGGAAAGTGGTGAAATTCTTGTTTAAAATAACAAAACAGGGACACTAACCCGATTTTAATGATAAACATAGCTTTTTTTAAAAATTACTACGTTACAAGTATGCACCGCATTTTTCAAAGAAAATTTCAATGTCACATAAAAGGTCAGACTTCAACATTTGTTTGATGTTTTTTTATTAAAATGGATGAAACCTCTATTGTGTAACGGTGATTAAAGGGTACTACCCGATTTAAGAACTAACCAAGTAAAGCACAGACCCACTGCTTAATATAGTTTGGCACCTTAAATTACACATTGATGTGAAACCATGGCGTAACCAGCGGGGGGGGAAGGGGGGCGAGCCCCCCACCAACGGACCCTTGCCCCCCCTTATGCCCCCCAAATGAACTGACCTTTTGTACAGTGTCTATGGAGAAGGACCCAAATTAAGCCCCTCAAAAAAGTTCTTGGCACCACTCTGCCCCCCCCCCCCCATTTGCAAAGGTCCTGGGTTACGCCACTGGTGACACTTTGTAAATTTTATTTGAAACAGTTGTGCATTTGAATGAGTTCAAAATACCTATGAATAATCATTAAATATTTTATATAGGCCATGATATTTAAGGCAGCGATTTTCGCTATACTCAAGAGAACTAGTGTAATATTAATACACGAATAAGGCGCCTTAGTGTGAAACGGTGGGGGAAGAAAAAAAATCAATAAAGACAAACTCAATAACACGTCATCTTATTTCGCTTTGGGTATGACGGTAGACAAATGATTGATGCGTCTGAGTGCAATGGTAAAAATATATCACGAGAACAAATTTTTTGGATTTCACGAGCCGCAGGCGACTGAAAGGTTGACATCCAATTTTTTTTCCAATGATTATTTTTACTATTGCCAATATAGGCAAGTCCAATAGTGTTTTTAGAAAACGATTTTAACATAATTTTTCTCATCACGCGGGCCAATACCGGCCTAGTAAAAACTATTGCTCATCTTTTCAAAACCGCGAGAGTTATAATAGAACTACTTGTTAGGGAAACCACGGGAATATTTTTGGGAAAAAATAAATATTAATGGATTAAAGATTGCCTTTTTATTATTTAGAAGAAGGGCACTACATGAGATGACAGGAACTTGAGTTATGAAGCAGAAAAGTTGAGAATACGGGATGTTGTGACGGGGTTCATAAACTGCAGGATGACGGGAACTTTAAGTGAGTTAGAGGATTTATTGGAAAAATTTTGGATATAATAGGTACTACTGGTTAGCACACGGGGAGTACTTTTTGAGAAAAAAGGTTAAACACTGAAAGTTATACGGGATGAAATACTGATGCTTTATTATTTAGAAAATGGGAACTACGTGAGCTTTTTATTATAGTTCGTTCATCTTAAAAGATGATAACCACGCCATTGACGCCAACACTAAGATGTGACGGAAGTGTGAGTACAAATGTGACTAAAAAGACCAATTTCGGCGCGAAAAGATCGATACCACACTGAACAGATAACACTGGATGAGGAGTTAGCAGTTGTTGTTGTGCTAATACTAGCAATTCTGGACTTTTCTTTGCTCTTTGTCTTTTCAACTCTGCTTGTTTGGTGCATTTTGCCTTATAGGTAACTGTACCATTGGTAATGGTTGCACGCCATGAGTAACGTTGCTGAGCTTGCATTTCCCAGTTCTCTGGATCAACATCAAAGCACTTGAGAGAAGCTTTCAAAATGTCTTTGCAGCATTTCTTAGGAGCACCACATGACCGTTTCCCAGACTACTTTGCTAAAGAAGATCTGTTTTGGGAATACGAGAATCCTCCATTCTGACCATATGACCGGACCATCTGAGTTGATATTTCATCAGCATGGTATAGATACTCATCATGTTGGAGCGAGTGAGAACTTCTGTGTCTGGAATCTTGTCTTGCCATCAAATCCTGAGAATCTTCCTGAAGCAGTTTAGATGGAAGCAATCCAGAGATCTGGCATGTCGTTGATAGACAGTCCAAGTTTCGCAGCCACAAAGTAAAGTTGGCATAACAATTGCTTGGTAGAGTTTGAGCTTGTTGTCAAGTGTACACCGTCTCTTTCCCGTACCTTGCCACGAAGGCGTCCAAAGGCAGCACTGGCTTTAGCGATGCTGTTCTTAACTTCTGAATCGATGTTGACGGAATGGGATAGGGTACTCCCCAAGTAGGGGAAGTTGTCTATAGCAGGAAACTTTTCGGACAGTGATAGTTGGTTCAACATAGGGCTTATCAGGAGCTGGTTGGTACATAACTTCAGTTTTCTTGACACCAGGCATAGGAAAACAGATTTACAGTGTGTTGCATATCACCTTCTGAGCCAGCAGCAAGAGCGCTGTCATCAAAAAGAGTAACTCACAAGCTGTTCCTTTTTTAATCTTGATTTTGGCCTGTAGTCGCCTCAGGTTGAACAAGTCACCATCAAATCTATAGTTGCATTTGATGCCATTGGAGTCATTTGTGAAGGCATACTGAAGCATTGCTGAGAACATCATGCTGAATAGTATTGGTGCCAAAACACTGGCTGGCAGATGATGCGTGTTGATCTTGTACACTTGCCATCATATGCCATCATGAAACTGGCGCACCATGGTGATGAGTTTCTCTGGGCATCCATATGGACATTATTTTCCACAACCTTTCACGTCAGACTGAATCAAATGCCTTTGTTATGATCGACAAAAGTGAAATAAAGTTCTAAATTTGGTCTTGGCACTTCTCTTGGAGTTGACGAGCAGCAAGTCGGTGGTACGATTTTTTGTAAAGCCTCATTGACTCTCAGGTAGATGATCTTCCAGCTCAAGGGTC